>VZRR01002857.1:1066845-1201845 GCA_013398015.1 Oreocharis arfaki | reverse complement strand
AAGACAGACCTACATGGGAGAAAAAAAATTATTTTTGGTGAAGTTAGGAGCACCATGCAAGCAAAAGCCTGACTTAATTTTACACTAATAACATGCTCACAGCGCTTACTGACCATACCATTCAAATAAAATAGGAAGAGTCTACTCCTGCTAGCTAGATCCCAAAGCTGTCCTGATGCAAAGTAGATAAATGCTAGTAGCATAGTAATTCAGAAAGTGTTGGCCATCTTGTAGCAGAAACAAAACACTAAGAAAGATTACCTAAAAACTAGCAGTTATTTGCAGACTTATTTTCAAGCACAGAATGCAAAATTACACTCTAAAAAATGTATCTGCGATACTAAAGCTGGCTTGAGAGACAGGAAGAATAGGTTTCATTCAGAGACAGCTCTAAATGCTGTATATTTATATTGAGGGTAGAACAATAGCCTTGTTTATTTCAGTCTCTCTAATGTATTTACCAACTCTAAGGATTTCTGTGCACTGATTATGGGTCAAAAGGTTATCCTGGAGTATTATTTGGCAAGATTGCTCTTTATTGTAATGAACGTTGAAGATGCACATCAATAAAATGGCTATTTTTTAACACTTTTTAGTGCTTTTGAGACAAATACAGTTTTGAAAGCCTAAAATGTGTCGCAGTTCTTTGAAAAATCTGCTATTAGCTACTAACATATTATTTTCTGTCAGCTCTTTGAATTCACATTATTTGCATTAATGCAATAAATTAATTAGCATTACCACTTTATTTGTTTTCACAGCTGCTTAGCTACAATGAATATTATCCTCTTAAATCATTCTGTCATAAAGTGTTAATTATAAATGTCTTTTATAATAATAATGGTTTCTATACTAGTAATAAAACCCTTGCAAAGAGTCATTGCAGTAAATGTAAGATTATTAGACTATTTCCAAACAATGCCAAAATGGTTAGCAAAATAGTTGTTTCATTAGATTCTGTTGATGATTGATTTCTGGAGAATCCTTAAAGTATTTTAATGAATCTCCATCTGTAGCCAGAACGCTTTGTTAAAAGTCAGGCATTTTTTGTATTTCAAATCCCTATTGCCTGCTTAGAAAATGTGCATTTACACTAATTCTTCTGACGTGGAGAACCACCTCTTTGTACCATCTAGGGGCAGTCCTGCACATCTAATCCGGCCAACTCTCTTTCAGATGTTGGACAGGGTTTTACTTCATTAAGGCTCAAACATCTTGTCTTCTGTTACCTCTTTTTTTACTCAAGAAATTTCTCCTGGATTGTCTTCCCCTGTCTCACTGCAGGAAGAAACTACTGGGTAACTTTAACTCCTTCTACAACGCCTTGAATCAAAGTGATTTTCAGATGATCGAGGCACACTTAAAACACTCAGTCATCTACACACGCAAATGGATCTGGGTCTGTCTTCCTTCTATGAATCTTCTAATAATGACAGAAAAATACAGAAGTGGGTAAAAACCAGCTTAAAAATGCAGTTCCCTGTCAAGCAAATGCAACAGCTGCCAGCACTAAGTGTCAGACCTAACTTCCAAATGTCTCAAAGTAAATATTAAAAATTATGGAAGGTTCCTGATCACCATTATTCTGACAGTCATGAAAAGAGGATTGGGATTTCTCAACTGAACACTATTACTATGAGCAAAGTATGATGTCAGGCCTCTTCTACTTAAAAAATGTTTGTCATATTGTACTTCTTCCTCAGCCTGTTCAAACAAGGAAGTAGAGTAGATTTTGTCACAGTACAAAAAAAATCTGATCTCCTTCCTCCAGTCACAACTGGAAAAAAAAAATCCTAGATATTTTAAGTAAATTACATCCAAGAATTAGCTAATATAACGATTTTTTCATTTTAATTAAAAACATGCCAAGAGCCAAGCCTAAATGTACTGAAAACATGAATAATTCAAATTCCAAACATTGTCAGCCGTTGAAGAAAACAACTAGTTGCTAAAATTAAGCAATTGCAGCCTCAGCTGCAAGCTTCTTCTCATCCTTCAGTCTAGTTCTCCCATTCCTTATTAGAAAACCGACAACTCTACCAGCCACAAAATTGTTGAGAAAGGATGGGGTCTGTATCAGAAAATTCAGCAGAGAAATGGTTGAAGACAAGATAGGAAAAAAATCAGAACTATACTGTGTAATACTTGATCTTTTTTAAAGAATTTGATCATCAGAAGACTGTGCAAAAGTGTCACTGGAACAAAAATTGGAGAAGGAAAGGAAGGGAGGATGGAAGGGAGGGAGGAAGGGAGGAAGGGAGGGAGGGAGGAAGGGAGGGAGGAAGGGAGGGAGGAAGGGAGGAAAAGAAAGAGAGCAAGAGAGAGTGAGAAAGAGAGGAATAGAGTGAGAAAGAGAGCAAGAGAGAAAGAAAGAAAGAAAGCTGGAACATTTGCTTAAACCCAGGTTGTAAGGTTCAAAACTGAAAGCCAAATAAGCAAGGATATTCTTGTAGCTAAATTCAGATATTGGATTAGGACTTTAGTTCAAAATCTCCTCCACAACACATTACTTGTGGGAAATTATGATCTGATTTTCTAAAAATACCCTCTGCTTAAAGAAGCACCTGCACACATTGTCTGACTGCTACTAGAATTTTTGAGATTATATACATACATTGTTTAGGCACTTCTTCAAATTTTGTCAGTGCCTGTTTGTGCATGATTTTATGCTGAGTGCACCGGCTTTTGAGCTTGGATGAGGAATGTGCTTTTGAACTGAGTCCCCTGACCACCCCCTCACCAGGCATCTGCCTGCATTCTGGAGCACTCCCTGAACACATGAACGAGGCCTCTTTCAGATGAAACTAAGCTTTAAGATGTACTCAAGGAGGGTACCTCATGCAGTCTAAATGCAAATAGGATTTCAGCCCATGGGACTGTGAGCGACGCAAAAATCCATAAAATGTGTATAGTACAGACATGACATCCTCAGCACAAATTGTTTCACTCCACAGATACTAGTCCACACCACTTATTTCCATAACTTCATGTCCATTTCCGTAACAGGACTTAAAAGCCTAAGGAAGGATTTTAGTTCAGGATGCCATAGCATACATAGTTGTAAGCCATGGAGGATCTGAGAGAGAGGTGTTCCCCGGTCCCTCACTCCTGATAGGTTCACTTGGTTGCTACTCCCAGAGTATGCCTAACATACACCAAGTTCAGACTACCCAAAACACAGTAGAAGGCTTTTCTTTTTTCCAGAGCAGCAGAACTGATGTCTCTTTCTAGTCTAAAGAGTACCAGGAGGTGAAAGTGGGTTTTGGTCAAGATCTTTAACACTCACATTCATACTTTGTGTTCTAAACACTAATCTGTAGCCATCTTTTTAGTGGAATGTATTCTACTGTACGGACTATGGCTGGAGAATATTGCAAAGAAAGGGTAAGAAAGAAAAACTAGAAAACCTAAGTAGAAAGAGCAGCATTTGATTAGTGACAAAGGAACTCAGGTTCTTATTTGTTTTCTGGTCTGTTTCTGCATTTTACCTAAGACTTTCACTGGATAAGAAATATGTCAAAAACTGTCAGTAATTGCTCACAAATTCCTTCATTCAACAAAGAGAGGATGTGTGAAACAATTATATCAACATACCTTTCACTCTCTTTTACTGGCCTGTGAATTTATTTAGATTTAGATTATTTAGATTTCTGCAAGGGCTGACAACCTAAGAGCACCATAATATAATCCTGTAGGACTCAGGCAACTTTTCTGGGAGATAGAGACTATTTGTTTGAATTCCAGGTAAAGGAATCAAAACCTGCTGTCCCTCAGAGTACGCTGGATTTCCTGGACTGCCTTTAGTTTGTGTCTAAATATCAATGTGTGTTTGGAGCCAGAGCCACCAGCAACCTTTTACCCTTTCAAAATACTGAAGTAGCTCATCCTCCCCACCCCCCCCCCCCCCCCCCCCCCAAAAAAAAAAGGTGATGCTGGTAGTCTCTGGAGCAAGTGGTCTAGGAGGGAAGCTGAGCTTTCTTCTGAAATCTGCGACTTCCTAGTGGATGGTACCTCAGCTGCTGTGCTGAGGTCCAAACCAGGGAGGAACCAAAGGACTAACAGTCCTTACTCTTGCCCCTGGCATCACCAGTCTGATGTGTCAGGAACCCCAGGCTGAGACCTCAGCTGTTCTGCTGCAGCTTCTGGCAGACAGGTCTCCTGTTAGAACACGAAGAGTCCCACCCCCCTGCAGCTGGATGGGAGATGCTAAGATGTACTACTCCCTTTAAGAAGGAAGATGGATGGGCAGAGGCAGATGCACGGCAGTTCAGCCAAGGCACATGGAACACCATGGACTGGAGCATGCCAGGAGCCTTGCCATAATAATACAGCTTTCTTAGTGCTGAGTAATTTTGGATTCATGTGTCTACTTACAACTACTGCGCTTCTGTGGCCGTGGTGTACCAGTCACCTTCCCCAAAGGCAGAATCAATCTTTTTGATCTTGGACCCCAGCACTGGCTCTCCTGAGAGTTGCATGTGACACTGCCAAAATATACCATGCCCAAAGCATGCCAGAACAAGAGAATAACTCAGTTAAATGGGTCTGTACCAAGCCTTTCCTGGCCTTCATGCCCTGCTCAAGCTGTGAAAGCCCTCGCCTTCCCTGTTCCACTACATTTACAAAATGGAAAACTCTCCCTTATCCTCTGAAAGACATAGTGCCAGGAATCAGGGAGCCAGAACTGGATCTTTAAACAGGCCAAAGCAACCCAAATCATGAAGAGCTGGTAACCACTTCTGGCTTCATTTAAAAGAGAAGCCTTGAGAATCTGAAGTATTCAGATCCCTGCACTGCTTGGGCACAAGAGACCATCCAGGAAAGAAATTCCACCTCTTCTTTCCCCACTTCATCTGATATCTTCTTCAAGGAGATCACAAGCAAGTTGATGCTGCATAGTTGGAGCCTCCTTAATACAAGATTGGCATGCAGCAGTAGGAGGGAGCGGGAGGCTCAGAAACTTAGATGCACTCAGGGTCCCAGTTTAAACACAGCCTTTGTTTACAGCACCACAGACTATAAACCTGCATTTAAATTTCTGGCTGAAACGTTGTTTCATGGCAGCTATCTTTGAAAGCATGTCACACTTAAAAGAACTGCAAGTCATTCCCTCGTTAACTCAGCATACTTCCAATTTATTTTTCATCGACTGCTACATCTCTAAATATTTCCTTTTAATATACCATCTCAGAATTTACACAGTGAGCTTCCCCATGCTATATGGCTGAGAGGAAGTGCATACTGTGATGATTGCAGCTCATCCATGATGAAAAATATCTATCATTATACGCTGCCCCTGCCCCCCCCAGTTCTTGTGCACAATTATAATAGCTACACTTTGGTGCAATCAAAATGCTTTTTATAAAGAGCTTCCATATAATCAGGAAAGGAGAAAAAAAAGTAGATAACTGTGTATAAACATTGCCAAGGACTAAGTCCTGTTAGAAACCACAAGGCTGTTGAGGTGTGCCCTCTGCTCCTCTGAGCTCTTTGCCAATGAAGAGCCCTCAGCAGATGTCAGGAAATCATCTCCGACTCGGATGTCAGAGATGTCACTCTGCACCTGAATTATGAGCCCACAGACTGGGACATTCCTGGCAGCTCAGAAGGTTGAATCACACATGCCTATTTGGGACACATGCTCTGGCAAAGGCCAAAATTACAAGTGCAAAAGGTAAAAATGCACAGTGAAACAATGAGAAAATTAATATGGTAAAGAATTAAAATTCAAAACATTTACAAGAGTAATTAATTATACCACAGTCAAAAGCATTATTGAAGAATACAGCAGCAAGAGGTACTCTGAAAACCATCAAACTGAGTGGAAAAAGGGGACCTTCTGCATGCCTGAACCAAATCCCACTGAATCTACATGGCTCTGAAATGACTATGCCTCAGCCAGCTGGGAGATGCTGCGTTTCTACTACATCCTTTTAGAAAACCATCTGTTGGAAGGTTTTCTAAAAACCACAGTCTCCACACAGGAGAAAATTGCAGGAGTCACACTGTTTTCTCCTGTCTCACAAAACCGATTTTTAAATATAAACAGATTCTATTGAAAATGCAAAGGCTATTATTCGCCAAGTTTTTAAAAATCAAAAATAATTCAACATGAATTTGCAAAATATCTCAGGCAACACGAATCTGCATTTTGTGGATAAAAAGTTTTTTAGGAAAAAAAAAAGATTACATGTAGCTCTAGAGTATATCTCTAAATTTTAAAAAAAATTGTGGGGGGAGGGTTTAAAACGGGACTGAAATGAAATTTGATGAACACATTCTTTTTCTCTCTCTCTTTCCTCGCCCACAGCATTCAAAGGCAGCAGGGCATTGTGACAACACAGACAGCTAATTGCAAGGAAATGGATGTCTGATGCCATTAACGCTACCCACTTTCCTTGGACATTTAAAATAAAAACAAAACACGCCACTAGGCACACAGTTCTCTCCCTGGGGTGGAGATGAGAGAGCGCCTGAACTACATGTGATAGATGTTAAGTCAGATTGCTTAATGCACTACTGGAGGGAGCTCAGATACACCTAAATGAGGATAGTATTTGAACCTCCCTAAGACAGAACAGAGTACTCACATCCTGCACAGTAGATGTTCAGTCTTAATTTTAGGAAACAGCTATAAAACTTCACCATTTGAACCCACCGAAGTTGTCATTTAAGCATTCTAAGTAATTACAAATAGTAGTGTCTTTAAAGTAAAATGACAAATAATGTACCGTACTTAGGCCATACATAAGAAATTTTCTACATGGACAAGCACATGTACAAAGAAATAGAAAGAAGTGTTTGTGGGAAAAAAAAAGCTGTCCGAAAAGTAAGCCTTTGCTCTGCACATGACAGTAGGAAGCAGAATGCCTGAGGATCACTCATTTAGCATTGGTAGCAGGGACAATGATACAAAACCATTTCTTGTTTCATTGGATGTTCAAACACAGGCATTACTCAAATGCAGAGTTACATGAAGAACAGGAAGAAGAAAAAAATTGAAATGACTGAAGAAATTGCTCAAAATCTCAGGAATGCTTGCTCCCATACAATCATAAGTGACGGATCTAAACTACTTTAAAAATTCAATTAATATATTTGTTTTAAAAATACACCTGCAAGACATCATCTTGTTTCCATTTTGAACAGAACTAAACCTCTAAAAATGTTTGGAAATAACAATGGATTGTTAATTATAGTGGCACTGTTAAACACCATTACAACTACTGAATTTACCTGACTAACATCTTCACTACTACTAACTTTCAACTTGAAATATTACCTTTTTTATAACTTACCCTCTCATTTTAATACAACATCAATTGTTTTAAACACTTACTATCACACAGTGAAATATGACCTTGACTAGATTAGACTGTATCATTTTGAATAACTCATTTCGCCTCTATTTTAGTTAAGAAAACCATCTTGAAAGTGTCATGGGTAGAAGTCAGAATTTGAAGTTATAATATAGAAACACAACAGAACATACTATTACTGAAAGAGATTTTTGTTGATAAGTTGGTCTACCATTCACTACATTGCCTTCTTTGGAGGAAAAATGGGTAGCTACTATTTACAATTTGGGCTACAACCTGAATTCACTGAAATCAGTGGGAGATTTTCCTATTAATTTTGGTAGCAGCGGGATTGGGCCATTAATGTAATAAAACAGGTAGTGTAAAAAATTCCCAGCTCAAATCACTACTGAATTAGCAATCTGCAATTAATTTGTACCATCTCAAGTTGCTGGATAAAATTAAACACCTACAAATCTAGTTATGAAACATATATAAAGTAAAAAGAGATAATAATTAAAAGTCTGAACTAATTAGTCATTAAACTACTATTTGATGTATAAACAAATCTTAGTAAGTGCCATTAATTTAACACTGTGATTGCCTAGAAAAAGGAGGTAATATTTTTATAGCCAAAGTTTTGTCAGTTTAACTCTTCAGTTTAACAACTTATGTTGTGCCTTTTG
Organism: Oreocharis arfaki; assembly: GCA_013398015.1. NCBI lineage: Eukaryota > Metazoa > Chordata > Aves > Passeriformes > Paramythiidae > Oreocharis > Oreocharis arfaki. Next base: position 1,193,861 of record VZRR01002857.1, on the reverse strand, counting down.
TAGCATATCTCTGAAATGATCTCAGCAGTAAATTGCTTGTGCTTGTCTGCTGACTGTGATGTGAAGAGGCTGGTTGGGCCAGCAGCTGAAGGGCTCTATTTATACACCTGGCTGGTTAAATTGAATGGACCTGCAGGAAGAACCAGCCCCATCAGAGCTTCTTCAATGGTCTCCATCTTGACCTTGAATCTGACCTTTGCTATGGTCCACTTCCATCTCCATAAAAATGAGCTAAAGGCTAGATTGCCATCTATTTGCTCTTTTCTGTTTTCCTGGGTTTGATGATATATTCCTAGAGCTGCCTAAACCAGATTAATTATCACACTTTGTTGTGAATCACAGGAAAAGAGTTTGCAGTGCACAAGTGAATAGGTGTATGCAATTCCTCACAATGCTGAACTGGCATTGTTATTCAAATCAGAAAATGCTGATTGCTAGGGTAACATTGGGAAAGAGGTTCCCACCACAGAATGAAATGAAAGGTCAAACAGCTTAAGGGGATCAAACAAATAAAATATGCAAGATAAGCAATTTCTGTACTCTGACGGCTCTGATCTCAAACTGAGGATCTTCCCTCCACTTTCACTCTCACTGTGAAGGTAGCACATACAATGAATGATCATTTCACTGGTTTAGATACAGCATATTATCTTACCAGAAGTAAAAATAAGAATTTCCCTGATTACAAAACTCCTGTTTTCCAGAATTTATCGGGGCAGAGACTTGATTTATCAATGAGTGTTCCCTTTTGACTCTCTTGAAGATAATTTTATAAAATGTGCACAGGTCCTAGTATCTATGTTTCAAGTAATTGTATTTTGTCTGTAAGAGAGGAAAGGACATTTTTATTTAATGTATCTTTTAATTGCTGGTTAGAGATGAAATAATCATGACATAAATTTCAAATTAATATTGTAAAGGAAATTTAACATATCAGCCTTGGGTTTGAGTAGATCATTTGTCATTTATGTAAGTCATAATTATTTAGAATTGCAATTTTTTTCTATATACAGACAATATAGACAGAACTGTACAGCCCTATTCCTCTTCTGAGCTATGCACTCCATTAAGTAACTGGCTTGAGTGCCAGGCTGTGTTTGGGCATCCACTGAGAACTCATGAGTTTAATATCCTGACTAGGATTGCTCCATTCTGGTACTCCTTGATAGGGGGTTCAGGTCATTGGTGCTGGTGTGCAGGTGTTTAATTTACACGAAGGCAGTTCTAGCAAGAGGTACCAAATACTGCAGAGATTTTGTTTGTTTGTTTTGTTGTTGGTTTTTTTTTTTGTATGGGTCATTAGAATGTTTAAAATTTTAATCTCACCATTACACAGTTTCAGATTATGGTTTTTCTAATGCTCTCACAAACAGAATATTAGGGCTAGGTACACAGTTTGACTTCAATAAATATTATAGAAATTATTTGCTTTGCAGATCTTTCTGCTTTTTAAAATCCCTCCCATAAATTTGATTGATTGTCTCAAGACAAATCTGCTATAGTTTATTCAGGTAATTTTAGCTACTCACTGATTTGAGCATGTTTGAAAAGCAAATTGCAGAACTATCTGCATGAATAACTGTTGCAACAGACGGAAGTGCTGGTATAGAAAATACTCTTACAGCCACCCCATAATGTGCAAGGAGAAGGACTACCCATTACCTCAGACCATTTGCAGTCACTGCTACAAGAAGCCATGGTGCCTTGGTTTGTTCACTGCTTCTACGTGGCAACCAAATAATGGATAAATTTTTGCAATTCTCATATAGTTTTTGAGAAGGATCAATGTGTAAGGAGAGGAAAAGGAACAAAGGCCAAGGATGACAAGTAAAACAGCAGTCTATTTGGCCTTAGCAACACATTTTTAATCACCAAAACTATTTGATTATTCATTATGTTTCAAAAGAGTATTTAGTTAGAGCTTCCTAGGTCAAATTTGGGTTGACTCAGCAGAAAGTATATTATTCTACATTTTTATTCTGCCTTCAGAAGGAGTTTAACAATGGTAGCACAATTGTGGCTTACTTGTCATTTGTTGTCAAAGAAAAGGTGCCCATTGCTGACTTCTGTACTCTTTGCCATTAGATAAATAGACACACAAACTTCTGGCTGTTCAGACCTTGCAATCCTTTATCTCCAAGAGAAAACCATTAATCTTTTGCATCAGAACATACATCAAAAACTAGAAGCAAGATACCCATGATTCCTGGTATTCTACTCCCTTGGGCTCTCTGTGCAAAGCGAAAGATTGATTTTTACTTTTTAGGGTGGATTTGCTCTTAAATTAGCCCCTTTATTTTTTTGCAGCATTTCATTCTATAAAATCACAGTAATGGAGAAAAAGCAGAACCAGCAATGCTAACTAGATGAAACAGATGGATTTTACACACACACACACATTTAGGATTTTGAGAGGAATTCCAAGCAAGTGAAACTTTTCTGAGTCAAAAAGCTACGGAGCTTTAGTATTATGAGAACACTACCAAATGCCCTGTAACTGTGATACCCCTGCAGCTTACCCCAGGCTCTGGAAAGGCCGAGTGAAATCCTGCCTTGCAGCAGGAGCAGTGGATATGGCCCCAGGCGCCCGAAGGGGAAGGCGCGTGGCCACGGGCTGCAGCCTCGGAGTGAGCTGGGGGCACACCGCACACGGATCCACACACGCTGCCTTCGCATTAGCTGCTGGCCGGGCTCCAAGGAAAGCAAGGCTTGCCCAGCACAAGGCATAGGATGACTATTGCAATGACTATTCACACGTGTTTACAGAAACAGCTGCGAGGGGAAGTTTACACGAGTTTACAGCAGCGTCAAATACACGTGGCGGCTGTCAGACCCTAATGCTGCGGTTCTGCCAGGAAAAGGAAAGGAAGATGGGGAATCAGCCCTCACATCGGTGTTTTATTACATCTGACCAAAGAAGATACTATCAAGAAGTCTTGCAGGTACTTTGCTGGTTATAAAAGGCCTCTCTTTTAGTAGTCCAACTTGGTTAAATTAAAAAAAAATTGGTTTAGTTAATATCTGAACAAGTTAAAAACCATCATGTTGTCCAATGAGACTCAACCAGCTTTTCGCGATTTTTAGCCTTCTCCTGTTGTGAAGAAACCTAAGTTTCATCATTCTGATTTGCTCCAGATCTAAAACAAAATATAAGAAAAGAAAACAAAAGAAAAGCAAAGCCAAAATAAATGTGAACATGGCTTCAAAATTCTAATGTTTTCAAGATTCTTTCGCATCTCCATTTATACATATTAAAGTAGCACATTTGACACAGTAGTCAAGTATATTTAGAAAAATTAAGTTCTTAATAAAAAAGAATATCCTTGGCATACTGAGAAAATTTTAACCTTGTATTTTTTGCACTCTTTTTTTTGCTTAATTCCAGCACCAAAATACATGAATGGGAAAGGAAATATAATCTCTCACCTCTAGCCCAGCTCTGCACTTCTGAACCAGCTTTCAGTTGTGTAAAAGAAAGCAAGCAAGAAATAAAATGATACCGGAAATCAATCCAGTTTTGAGACTGAAAGACATGTAGGTTATGTTCACAAATTACTCTCTTTCTGTTTGAATAAATTTATTTCTGCATGTGTTCCCCAGATGTTTTATTGTAAATCTGATATTGATGACTGTGCTAGGCAAGAATTATCATTGAACTGTGAAGAATTTTTAAATTTTATTTTTAAATTGTTTGTTTGTTTGTTTGTTGGGGGTTTTTGTTTGCTTTTTGTTTTTGGGGGGTTTTTTGTGGGTTGTGCAATAAATCTGTAAATTTTTTCTTTCTGTTTTTAAGATGGTCTTTAATTTGGAGACATGACTACTTTATATCTCTGATTTGTCTGTTCTTTCTTGCCTGGATACTTATAATGGCTGCTACGACTAAAACACAGCCTTTTATCAGAAGAACTACAGAATTTAAGGTTATTTAATAGAGTTTTTTAACATGGTCATAGTATCATAATTTAAAAGAGGAAAATAGATATGACAGTCTGGCCTTCAGGCCACAGGAACCAGTTGCTCAGTGAAAAGTCTGATCAACTTTTATGTCAGGAATGGATTCCCACAAATCTTATTGCAGAAAATCTCCAAAACTTATGTAACAGAGCAATTCTAGTGGACCAATGTCCACTAGAAACAAGAAAGAAAGGTGGGAAAATCTTAATACTTTTGTTCATAAAATACTAGTAGTTTTCCCTGCTTAAAAGTTCCTTTCAAGTGTGCCTATTTGCACTGAGCAGTTGAGGGACTAATACCTGTTGCAAGAAATGTCCCTTCCCACTCAACATCTCCTGAGCTGCTTTGGATGCGAGTGAGTTGCAGAAGTTACTGCAGAGTTGGAGTTCCCTCTGCACCCAGGGGCTGGCACCAGGAGGAGGAGGTGACACAGCAACATCTGTCATGCAGCAACCTGCCCCTGTTACTGCTGCTGTGAGACAAAACATTCAGAAAGGGAGACAGAGAGAGGTTCATTGAGTTGAGAAGTTGCTGAGAGAGTTGCTCAGAGGTGTGGTGCAGAGTGCAAAGGACTTGAGCAGGCACATCTCAGTTTTAGGATGACAAGAAAGAAAAAATAGAAAAATTTTCTTTCCTCACCCCAGAAGGTGAAGAATTATTGTCACTAAAAGAGTGGTGGCTAACTGAAAAACATTTTAGATATCCAGCCATGCCTAAGTGTGGATGAGCTTCTCAAGCATAAAATGTGGAAGAAGAATTGATAAAGGAAAAAATAAACCTAACACATGTGCCAATTAATTCAATTCTGGTGTTCAAGACTTGTGTTTCTTGATCTACAAAGCCCTGAAAGTACTTGAATTTGCAAGAAGGCATGAACTGATGAACATTATACAGCTATGAATAAACACTGAGGAAAAGCATCCATATAATTGTTGCAACCTGCACAGGCCCAAGATTTGCTTTTGAACACTTACGCTGGTGCAGCATCTGTAGTTCCCATACCAGCAGTGAGGAAGGCTGAGTTTTAGTAGAAACACTCACAATTCTAACTGATAAAACACCACTGCTGAGGCCTTTGGCTGTTAGTATGAATATCCTGTGCTTGTTTGTACAAGGTTGCTGAAAGAACTCAGAATCTAAAGGCAAAATTTCCTTAAAAATAAGTTATCCATTAAAACCATGAAGAAACTTGGCTTGTAACATACTTGCAGTCAGTCGTAGTGCTTACAATTCAATCTACAGGTTAAACTATAATAAGTAGTAGTTGGCATCTTACAAATGCAGTTGTTGTAAAGGCAGATGGAAAATACTTAAACATTCAAATAATCCAATCATTTCAAGTATTGTCTATGGCCACTGGGATCAGTTATGAATCCTGTGAAATTATGGGATTTTTTTTTAGTCTCTAGGGACTTTCTCGTTTGACTTTTTTTACATCCTCACATTGTACGCATATTAGTTTTTTGCCAGCAACTAATGGGTTTTATCCTCAGGCTCAGTTTCAGACATGCTTTAAACAGCATGATAAAGCAATTTTGGAATTCAGAGGACTCAGAGACACATTAGAGGCAAATGCTGCCTCTAATTTAGTGCTCTGATTTTTATAAAGGCCTTGAGTTGCACCACGCGCACAGGTCAGCTCAGCTCCAAGTGACTAAACCTCACATCTCACAACTAGATATGGTCACATCTACATCATACCTGTATATCCTGATATACAACATGACTGTCTGTATTAGTACAGGCTTCCCAAAAAAACTTTCAAAATTGGTGAAATAATTAGTTCACGTGCAGTTAGCTTGGAGAATTGTCTTGCAGGACATGGCACATCACATTTGTGCACATTTATGCATACCAGCGAGTCGTCTACTTTTACACTGTGAATAAGAGAGAGTTCTCAGTGAAAATACGCAGAAACTTTGCAGTATGGCTTGAGATTCACCATGACATGTTATGCCATTAAGATTTTCAAACTCTGCTGAGGCCATCATAGAACCCATCATGAAAGTTCAGGTCCTGAGTTATAGGATTTGTACTTTTATACCTTTAACCTTAGAACCCAATCACTTTTCTTGTGGCAGAAATTATTTGTTTCTCTCTAACTGCAAGACAGAATATTCTGTAGTACCCCAAGACTGTGTTCTGAGAATTGCAAGATTTTACTTCATAGAGGCTCAAGATTAATTACTTAAGGTTCACTGACTACTAAATCCATCCTGGGGAGGCAACTGAGTGCTAAAAACATGCCTCTTCTGCTTCTCCTGTCTCTTGAGCTTCAAAACGCATAAATTGAAAACAGCATTCTTACCTCAAATAGGGATAATAAATAAAGTCATCCCAAAAATGTGTACCCATTTTTACAGAAAATCCCTGAAATTTAGGTGTCAGCTTGACATCAACTGCCTTGTGAAATATGACTGACTTAAGTATAAACATCTTGACAGTTTGAAGGTTTATAACTTTAGTAAAGTTTTCAGCCAAAATCACAATTATTACTATCTTTTCAGAATGGTTAATACTGTTAATCACATTAGCAGCCATTATGTCAACATTCATCAACTACAATATGAAAGTGAGTACAGGGATGGGTCGTTCCTACTGGATAGAAAACCTGCCAGTTTTCAAAGCTCTGCAACTTTTTTAATGTTAACCTATTCTTATGCCAGCACTGGGTACTAAAATACAAATCTAGACTTAAAAAAAACCCAAACCAACAAACACAAACAAAAAAAACCCCTCATAAATAATTTTTCAAATACCCAGCACTTATTCCAAGTTATTTTAAAAATTCTGGCTGCCATGCAGACTTCTGAATAACAACCACAGGCACATATCCCCTGTACCTTTCACCAGAGCATCAAAAATCTGATCACACAGCCAAAATCTGGAAAGGCTGATAAAATTATATTCAAGTTCAGGTAAAGCAGGTAAGAAAGAAGCAGTACTTCTTATGCAGGGAAAACACAAGCAGGTATCAGCAAAGAAATCTGATGACAAAACTTCCTTATTATCTAGTGTGCTAGTATTATGAAACAGAACCCATAGACATGCTAAAGATATTATTTCATTCATATGATCCTTATGAGAAAACTAAGATATAATCTTCAAATATTCAGATTCTATTCTGTTTTAGAAATACCTTTATTTTACATGTTTTTTTTGTATTTTACATGGATTTTTTTTGTATTTAAGACAAGATGGAAATATTATTCATTGAATTATTTAATCTTTTTTACATTTTGATATACAGAAAACAGTTGATGAAAACTACAATCTAAATCTGGGAGTTTTTTAAAAATGTTTTGATTCTTTGAAAATTGCTCAACCATTTCTTTGAATGACCTATTTTTTTATAAGTACTTAAAAATCTTTCTCTATTCTAGGTTTATAATATCTTCCTTCTCCTTGATAAGTCTTTTTCAAATTAGAGAGGTTTATTCTGTTTAGTACTCTTTGCACACAAGTATTTCCATATCTATACGATCCTTGTCTCCTTTCCAGGTCGGTTCTCTAATTCTACTATACCCATTTTTAAAAGGAAGTGTTAGTCAACACAGAGGCATAATGACATTTCATTTTAGCTCTACTCCTTCCCCCAAAATTTCTTGCAGTTCTCGTTGCATTTTTGTCTGAGAGTCAAACTGTTTTTTCAAAGACCTGTCCCCACTGACTCCCTTACTGCCTCCCTTAGAGCTGAGTTGGAGTCCAGCACTGCATTTATGCATAGAGGTATGCTTCCAGAGGTACAATATTCTGCAACATGTCTATAAGGTAAGTTTTTCTGCTGGGCTGAGAAACAATAAGTCAGGGAAGATACTTATTACTGGAGCATATTTTCTGTTGCACCTCAGCACTTGTCGCTTCTCAGCTGACCTTTGAGGGATAAAAGAAATAAACTGTGTTCCATGCATCTTACATCTAGCCACTGCACTTTGGTACAGAGTTTCTATAATTAAAGTATAATTGATCTTGTTATCCTGCTTTTGAAGAAAAGCCTGCCATTTTTGTAATTTCCTTTGAGGGATGCCCATGAGTAGAGGAAAGGGGTAGGATCTGTGGAGAGGAACTTAAGAAGCAGGTTTGGCATTGGTACCTCTCTGCAAGGAATGGATTACTGCTTGATATTGCAAGGCTGTGGCCTTCCCAGTATTTAGAAACAGGAGGAATAATCATGTTAATCTTTCCTTCTTCTTTTACAGAAAAACAGGCTGGTAAAATAACCAGGTTCATTGGTGGTGTATGAGTGTTAGCCACAAAACACCTGCTGCACCAGTTTGCAGACCAGGGCAGATGGGTAAAACTCAAGGTCTCCCATATCCAGGTGGCTTGGCTGCACACTGGGCATGCCCCAGTCTATTCAATATATGCTGCAGTTTCTAAAAACTCTGTGTTGGGTCCTATAATGGGTGCTGAATGAATTGCAAAGTATTAGATGCTGTTGCAAGGAAGGGGAGTTTGTCAAGACTGTGAGATCAGGCTGGCAAAGGAAATAACTCTGTGATAGGTGTTTGTTAATAAATTTTGCATGCTTTTCTATTTCTTTTTTTTCCCTCCCTCCTGAGCAGGAAATAAAAAAAAAAAGGGGGACTATTTGTATTTCAGTTATTTGCAATCTAATTTGCCAGGCCAAAGGATAGTCTGAAAGATCTAATTCTCAATATACTACAGGACCGAGGTGAAGTACAAATCATCTTAGAGGAGCCAATAATTTTGTTTCAATTGATCAGCTTTTTAGGCAGTATCCTTCGGTTGAGACTTTTCAGATAAGTAAAGTAAATTAGGTTGAAAACAAAATGCTGGTTCCTGAAATGTGGATTTCACAATGTATTTTTGATCTGATAGGAGCTCAGTAGCATTTCTTCTATCTGCTGGAGGCCCACTGAGCTGCGCATACTGTACTCTATCAAAGCCCAGTTCTTTGCAGCTCAGTGAATAAAATACTGCAGTTTCTCCCATTGACTGACTGAAATAAAATAATCTATGATGCATGAACAAGTCTAAATGAAATAATAATATCCTTAGCAGTGAAAAACGGATTGGTAATACAGTAATTGAGCAGATTTATTGCCATCTCCTTGAGCTAGCCTGCTGAAACAGCCTGCTATTTTATTTAATCTCATATCAGAGGAATTACTGGCTGGTAATCCATTGTTAAACATCATTTAGAATGATGGATGAAAATGTCAGCTTTTCCAACATAATCAATTCATATCTCATTAGCACATATTATTTATGATTCTCATAATGGGACCTGCAGGGGTCTCCAGGGGGAAATGGAGACCTCAGCTGTTGTTGAAATGAGATGAGATATACTGTAGCTTATGAGTTAATAACTGCATATAAAAAATACTTCCCCACAGTATTGATTGTCCTTACCATTTTACAAATGAATTGAGTGTCTTGGCTTCCCCTCTTGCTGTGTATGGCAGCTCTTCCTTCTATTCATTTTTTGCTCATAATTCAGTGAGAAAAATATTAAAAAGCATATAAGAAAGACTATTTTACAAATAACTTTTAAGACCCAGGGTAGCGGGGTGGTAGGAGTCTCTGAATGTAAAGTAATAAGAAACACTTTACTGCTCTGTTGCTGTTTTGCTAAGGACTTTGGGCACTTTTTTCCCCCTTGGTCCCTATGAAGACAAATCGACATATTTCTCCAGCTACAGCACAGTTGCATTTTAAGGATACTTTCTACCGTATGCTGCCTCAAAGACCAATGAAAAGCAAACCTTGATTCATGGATTTAATGCAGCTGATGGTGCAGCAGTAATCATGGTCACAGTGTCAACTGCTGCCTCAATTAAACTACATTTGAGAATCATTTTATGCTTCAGCTCATAAACATCAATAAAGGAAAATGAGTAATAAATGACTGTCTAGAGTACAAAGGACCAGCTCATATTTCAGATGAAAATGAAGACAAAATGTAGCTTTTATTTGCCTGTGGAATTCCCATTAACTGCATCACTGACAGGAGGGAGTTGGATCAATAGTTGGCTGGCCGCAGAAAACAGTTTCTGGCTGTTCAGCAGCCAATGCAAAAGGAAAACTGTCATATTGTGATCTTTATCAGGTAATCTTCATTACACCAGACCAATGATATATGTATATGCTGGTCAGCTAGGGGCACTTCTAATTCCTGCTTCTATTTGTGGTCTGAGCACAGTGTGCTCACAAATTATTTGTTTACAGCCATGAAAAACCTTCAATGTTCATCTCTTTTATTCTTTTTATAGGTAATCCATAACTGGGAACTTTCTGTCAAGACTATTTTATTCACTCAGAATTTTTAAGAAAACAACCTCAGTATCAAAGCTTATCTTTCTTCCTGTTTAAGAGGAATCTTCTGGTACCCTTTGTCTGTGGTTGCTAATGTTGAGGCTTGACTGAAAGATTTACTGAGTATCCTTCAGTAAGTTCTTGGAGGATATTTCTGCCTTTATTGCAAACATTTCTGGGCTTATTTGAACAAAGGCAACTGCCAGCTGTGAAGGGAAAAACAGGCATTCTCCATGAGCAGTTTGCTTACCAGGTGGCAGCTTGTATGGATAGCAAACTATACATAAAACACGATTATCTCCTATTTTTCCCCATTCCAGACATGCAGAGCAGCAATATTTTGCTCCTTTGCAGTGCTCTGTAATTCACACAGCTTCATCTTGGTGTATGCAAGGTGAGGGTCTCTACAAACAGCGAGCTCCTGCTCTGGCTCACCAGCTCTGGCTCAGTTGGTATGTGCCTCTTGGAAGAGCAGTTTCTCAGAACATGGATATCATTAAAACATCATAGCTTACAAATTTAAAATAAAACAGAAAAAGTCACTTCCTCTTCATGCAATGATAACAGAAATCAAGCTATCCATACCTCTATCCTGATTTTAACATAACTCCGTTATTTTTACACTTATTCATGACTTCAGTTTTGTGCACTACTACTATGTACAGTTTCTCTGTCTAATTTTCTGTTTTACTTAGACCCTGCGAAATTAAATCTCCACTATGGAACTTAATGCCAAGCAAATAAATAAGTAAATAAATAAATAAATAAATTGTGTCTCATAGCTAAAAATGAGATTTCCTTTAAAAACTTTAAAGTTAATACAACAAACATATACTTTGACCATACTACACAATGATGTTTGACCTGCAAAGTATGCATGTGCATTTCAGGATGATCATTAAAGCTGATGTTTGCATGCATGTAGTGGATCTTGCTGCTGTTCCTAAAAGTTACCCCTTCTTGTTCTCTCTCTCTCTCAGTCCTTGAATTCTGCTCTTCATCCTCATTCTTCTCATCCTATCACCTTTCCTTTAGTTTCTACTTTATGTTTTCCCTCTTCCTCCCCAGTTCCTTCCCAGTCTCTGATAGTAATGCTGTCTCTGACCTTTCCTGCTACACATTTCCCTTTACTTTCACTTAATAAAGGTAGTGATGCAGAATGATAAGATGACAATAAAAAATAAGTATACTGTATGTAACTTTAATAACTACCTACTAGAATATTTTCTTCCAACATTATCCCATTTCTTTTCAGTCTCCTCAGTTACCTTTAGCTCCTCCTCATCCTGTGTTCTGGCTCTTTACCCCAACAAATCTCTAACCTTCCTATACCATGTATTTATTCTCCCCCAAACGCTTATTTGTTCTTCTAGTCTCCTTCTACAAAATCTTAATCTCTTCTGTCTCTTCAGACCCTTTTCCAGCCCACCTTCTCACCTCTCTCCTTTCATATTTCTCTTCACTGCTTTAGCTTTCTCCTGATTTTTATGTCTCCATGCACATCATAAATGCTTCTTCCAAAACTTGTCACAATCTGCTGATTCTCCATTCTCTCATGCTGTATCCTGCTTGGAAAAAAAGCATGAAAATTATATTTGTGTAACTTGATTCTTATTCACCTTTCTCAAGAGGGTGAAAAGAGAATAAGAAGACACCGTACGTTCTCTGCCATGGAACTTCATTTTTCCAGATTGGTGATTCTTTCGTGAAAAAAATGCTTCAAGAGTCCAACGATTTGTTCAGTTACAACAACAGTGAGACACTGCTCTTGGTAGTCTACGTAAGACCGTTGTAAAAGTGTCATTGGATGTGCCACCATGCTTACCAAACCCTTTCAAGCAAGGACACATCTCTGAAGCCCATCTGCTGTTCATATCAATGAGAATACATCACCAAGAGGAAAAACACAGCCTAGCTTTTACAGCAAGAAGAGTCTTTCTCCTCAAATACTAAGATTTTTTTTTTAAAAGGCATGTTTTTCATTTCTCTGAATTTGGTTTTCCTAACACTCTAAAGACTTCCAAACAATGTGATGGTTAGACCAAGTTGATCCTGGCTCTTCAGCACAGTTAGACTACAAATATGAAATTCAACTTCAAAAAATATGGAAAAAATTTTGGTGTGATCCTTTCAGTCAAATTTCCTTTTTTTTAGACTAAACACAGAGCAAATTAAAAAACTCACCAACAGGGCATGGTGTTCTGAAAGGTAAACCTGGTCAGCATTTGCCACAGCAAGACAATAATTAGACCCAAATTTTAATCAGCCACAAAGGGGGGGCAGGTTTTAAATTAGTTGAAAATATGATAATAAAAAAAGCAAAATGAGAAAAAAATGTTTTGAATTATCAGACCCCAGTGGCTTGTTTTATTATGTGGTTTTATTTTGCTTTTAGTGCATGAGCATTATCTTTGTAGATAACCAAAACACCTGAGGAAAGGTGGCACTAAGAAAGGGAAGTTACCTTGTTCTCTGGTATGGAGGTAGATGTAAGCTCCAAACTGAGACATGAAATAGCATTTTTTGTGGTTCTAAAGTGAATTCAGCAATTGAAAAAGCATTGCTAAAAAAGACCAAAAAACCCCCAACCCAACCAAACAAAAACAGAAACAGAAGAAAAGGGTATAGGACATGCTGCAATATGTGAGGGGTGAAAGGTGGGAGTCTGCCAAATGAAATGGAAGAATATATTATTCCTTTGTGAGATGTTCTGTTATGCTTTGATAAAGACTTCAGGGAATTGCTATTTTTCATAATTTGCTATATGGCATATAATTAATGCTAGGCTACAGCTTTCTCATTAGGCTACAGAAATAAAGGCATGTGCGTTTTATTTTACATTAACAGTTGATGCTTTAATTAATTTTTGGAAAGTGGATGTTACCTGATAGTAAACTTTGAGAATACTAACTCCTTGCCCCAGACAGCCTCAGTCTACATCTGTGTTGCAGATAAATGGTGTTTTAATACATGGTTAATATGATAAAGGTTTTCTAAATATTTTCCAGGTGGTTGGAGAATTCAGCAGTATTCCACTAAGTATTGGTGCAAAAATATTTTCTTCACTAAGATAAAGAAACAATACAGCAACAACCTTGATGATTATATTCACTAAATTCAGTATCTATATGAGTCCATGATACTTGAGATGTAATATAGGAGAAGTGTCTTGTCTCACTGACTTTGTAACACTGACTTTATAAATAAACATACTAAGCAAAAACATTGAAATATAAATATTTATTATGCTTTACTCTCTATATAAATTAGTTCCTGGCTTCCCCACCCCTTTTTGCACTTAGTGGAAATGTAGTTTGTTATATTAAATGAAAGCACAGGTATGCACTGCTTTGTGCTAGGAACTACGAATAGTGTGTACCTAATACATCATATTGAATGAAAGACTTCATAAATCAGTTATACAAGGGATCATACAATGCTTTTAGTGAATTTCCAAAGAGTCATAAAAACTATAAATCAATGAGGTTTTGATTAACCAACTCACAGTATCAGCTTTTGGCAATAGTTATCTGTTGTGTCCTTCTTACTGGGTGCACACTAGGAAGATGGCTCTCATCTGGAACATGGAGGCTTAAGTAAGAAAATTGTGAAAAAAACTTCTTACACCATCTTACATATCCACAGCTCTCAGTGTCTGCTGGAACAGGGCAGATCTCTAAAGCTTTCAACAATCTGACCTGCAATCTAGAATTTACAGAGGAAATAATGCAAGTTTTGAATGTTGAAGTAAAAGAGCAGGCAAACCCTAATTCTGCAGAAGTTTACAGAGTGCTAAACAGAAACTGAATTAAACACACAGGCAAGTCTTTCTTTCTCATCATGTTCCTTAGATGAACTGAGAAATGGAGTGGATAACACAGCTCCCTTTTCTAGATCTAACACTATGTGGATATAAGGGAGCAGAATCACAGATTTGCCTGTGGCTTGAAGGCTACATGCCTTATTTAGCAAGGGACCATTGCAGATTCATTTTTCTAAAGAAAATGCTGTTGAAGAGTGAAATCCCATGCACATCGTAAAAGACATCTGACATCAATATTTAATTTTATTAGTTATACTACAGGTACTCTAGGGAACCTGATAGAAAGCCTTCTTAGTATCGATTAGAATTCAGCAATCCCACTGCACACTGTTCAAAAAATTATTCAATTACAATTAATTTTTCAATTCAGAATAATTTAAAATTTATTATGAAAAGTTAATAAAAGTAGGTAATTCAGACCACACTGGGATTTATTATTTGAAGATGGAAATACGAACTAGAAATTGCCATGTTTTTTAATCTGCATAATCAATGCTTCTAATTCGTTCTATTTGCCTGTACAAAATTACAGTAATGGTGTGGGTTTAGCATTTTGCAAAAACTTCAGATTTACCTTTTTCATGTGAGAGATGACTATTAGTATCCCGTGCTTTCTCAGTTTCCAACAAAAGAGATTTAAATGCAACCGTAATGAACCAACTGTTAATCAAAATGCAATGAATACATTAGACTCAATATACCTAACTTTGAAAAAAAAATCATTTTATCAGTTTTGTCATGTCATAAGCCTCTAGACATCTATCTTCTCTGTGGCATGAAGAGGATTCCTTTGGGCTATCCTCGACTAATAAATGTTTTTTCTGTAATTATTTTCAATGCACTCTGGTTCCAATAAGGAATCACCAAGAACAATAGTGTCTGTGGAGAGATTAGGATTCAAAGCAGATAATAATGTTTATTTTAAAAGTCTCATGAAATTAAAAGTAGAACAGATTTTGAATTCTTTTAGGAGAATTATGTTAAAGCTCAGTTAGTTGGATTTAACCTATTTATGTGAAAATATTTGATTCTTTCTTACAACATGCAATGCTGGAGCGTCAGACTTAGAGCACTGTCACTGGCTCGAAGGTATTCCGTGCTGGAAAGAGTTGTCTGCCTTTTCTTATGGAAAACATAGAGAAACATATTATTTCTATTGCTGGCAGTGGAAAGCTCTCTCAAGATTTACTCCTCCCACATGTTTTGGCTGGCTCAGACAATAGATCAAGTGAAAAATCACACCAAGTAAAAAATTGAAAACAAGCAGAGGAGTTTTGCAGACTTCCCAATAGGAAAGCTAGGAGGAGTTAAGAGGCTCCTACTGGACACCTCTAATTTTAAATTTCTTGCTATGAATCACACAGTTCTACATTGAAGATATACACGCCCTCCCTTACCAATATCAGCATTTAATTTGAGGATTAGGGTAATTGAGATTTCTTCCTGTGGATCCTGCCCTGTCTCACTGCTCCTCTCTCCTGGAAGGGAGAGGAACTGTTCTTGGAACACAGGAAAGAATAAAATGAAAATTTTATGATGCCAAAGTAGCTGGTCCAAGACAAATGACAGAAAAGAAAACGATGACTATACAAAGCCAGTAAAACTTAGTCCAGGCCAGGAAGCCAGGCTGCATGCTAACTTGCAATACATGACTAAGATACTTGGAAAATTTGGATTCCCTTAGCTGGTAACTCACCTTATTTAGGCAGCCCTGTTATTTCTTTTTACTTTATTTACAAAAGTGCTGAGTTATAGACTGCAAGAAGTAGAAGCAAGAGAGTGAAGGATGATCCATTTTCAAGGAAATAGTCACTTATGGACAGCAGATTTAATAGGAGTAGCTAAACAAATAATTACTTTAGTAACATTTGCAGCAGGTGGTGAAGAGCCATTGGCCCATCTGCATATTCTATTGAAGCAGTTTGGAATTTCAGGCTTATACTTTGTGTGCATCATTTTCAGATACTACAGCTTTCAATTCAAAACAAAAAATTTTGGTGACAATACCTTAGGTAACAAAAAATCAACCAAAAACTCTGTTTTCCAAATGATTTAAACTAACCTGGTTAAGATCCAGGCTAAATTAGACAAAATTATTACCAGATAATGTGAAGGATTCTACTGTTGTTTTAAGGATATCCTCTAAAGACTCAATAATTAATTGGCAGCTGAAAAGAAAATGAGGAAATGTAGACGGGAAATTGATTCACTTTTAAATCAGAGGCAGCAAATTGTTGGGAGGGTGCTCTTGGGGAGGGGAAGATGTTTGAGGTTGACTCTTTTTCTTTTTTTTTTCAATTTACATAAAGTGTGGAAAGTTTTCAAAGCAGTGTTTTGGATGAAGAATTTGCATAAACCTGCCAAGCAAGTAAAGCCCTGGCATGTAGGTAAGAATCTGACCGAATGTTTGCAAAGGCAGCCTTGCATATCTGGGTATAATATAGCGTAGACAAAAGCGCATATCAAACAGCGCAGTGGGGCAAGGATCTCAGAGTGCTATTCTTGCTGTGCACTGGACAGGGACTTCTCATTTCACACATCATCATTCACAGTTTGCTGCAGCAACTCCACACAGTCAGAACATGTCAACAACACACAAAATGAAATATTTGAGCGTGGTTTTTCTTTCGAAAACGAGGTATGTCAGATTTTGATTTCAATCGCCTTAAGCTACAGTGGGAAGGACTAGGAAAAGAAGGAGTTGTGTTTTCTGGTTTGGCACTGACCAACCATACAAGAAGCACATTCTGACAAGCTGTCAGCCAGGAGAGAAAGATATATTTAAGGATAGAAACAACACACATAATTAGACAGAAAGATGAAAGTTGCTGGCCAGCCCTACTCTTCTTCTGATATCCACTAATACACTAGGTTAAAAAAAAAAAAATACTGTCCCATAATAAAAAACAATTTCTGAGCTGACAGCAATAAGCAGGTTACATTTTGCCATTTTCACCCAGAACTATACAAGTGTTGTTTAGATGAAGGAAAAAGATAATTGTGTAACAAAAATGGTAAAAATAACCTCTGGTCAGAGAAAAAAACAGGCTGTGTATTCTGAGCCTGAATTTTCTCTCTTCTCACCCCAATCCATCTTATTCAGTACCTGGTGTTTTTAAGAGTCAGAGTTGTTGCTGTAACACATGGAAGAATGACACCAAATTTTTTGCAGTATTAGCAGCCAGCCAAAGGCAAAGCACATTGCACCATTGTCATGAAAAACAGGCGGAAGCACAGGCTTCTGGCAGAGCCCATTTTTGAACTGGTGTTTAAATTTTAATATGATTTTTAGTGAACCATTCATATTAGTTGTGGCTGTAGCTGACTGCAGTACCTTTAAGGCTCTTTATGCCTTTTTAAGTCAGCTTTTGGAAGATAGAAATGAAACACCTGATATCAAAAGCAAAAGCAACTTAACATGCACCATGACCAAAACAATACACATTTGAACCATTGCCTGGTGGAAGATTAAAGTAGCCTAAAAAACCCCCAAAACTCGAGTCCAGAGAAAATTCTGGAATTTAATTTTTTTGTTTGTTTGTTTTAATTTACATTCTAGAAATGTTAAAAAAAACCAAAAGAAACCACAATGTGCCAACCTCTAACTTGATTTAAAACTGAAGTGTCTGGAACCTCATTGTAAGAATAAGGGGAGATCCAGACAGTGGATGGCACTTTCTACAGAGTAAATCATGCTGTGCATTATTTTTAGGTGATTATCAGCAACAGTTCAAGGAATATTGTTCTTAACCTCAATGGAAATCTCCTCATTTCCCACATCACTTAATATTTACCATCGAAAGTTTGCAATCACTTAATCAACAGTAATTAACACTAGAATGGCTACTAAAGAGGTCTTTTAGCATTTTGATGCACAATTACCTTCTGAATTGTTTTAAAATTGACATTATTTTGTGGAAAACTATGGTTAATGTTCAGTTCTGAATAGTATTCATACACTGGATTTTTCTCCCATGCCAAAGAGGTCTTTCAAAGCATTTCAAATATTAGGAATTAATTTTCACTCCTGTGAGTAAACATTAAAAAAGCTCATACACAGTGAGCTTGTTCTAATTTAGGCACAGAGTCACAGCAAATTTAAACTCAGGCACTTCTTACTCTTGTTTCCATGTTCTAGACAATAATCTAATTTCCCATCTGCTTAGCATGAGGAATGCCAATGAAACTGACAACTCATTTAAGACTAGAATGATCTTAAATTGCATATTTAGTGGACATCTCCTAAGATTAATCCAGAACAGAAATCTAAAAAGTAATGTCTCTTTACCTTGTTAAAATACCAGATCTTTACCCCCTTTCCTACAGTTACTGCTTATGCATGAGTCTGGTATGTATTTATTTATTTACCAATATTATTCATCTTAGACTGTCCACATAAAAGTGAAAAGCAATTCTGTGACTGGATCATCAAGAAGGAACCTCTGGCCAATTCACACTTCTGTGCAAGACTTATACCAGAGAGGTTTAAGTGGATATAACTCAAGAATTAATTGCTTTGGTATTATCTTCTCCTCTCTTGATTTATTCTTTTTCTCTTTATAAAATACAGCATAAAGTGCAATGGGACAGAGCACAGTTCATCGGTGCATGGAATAATACTTCCTAATCCCAAAGTACTTTAGTGCTACCACATTGTTTGGTTAAAAACTTAGTAGTTTGACAGGATTGGTAGGGTTAACACTTGGTTTATGGCATTGGTGATAAAAGCTTAAATGCAGCATGATCTACTGGTTTCTAGGAAATTTTTTTTTAAAATTATATATGTGTAGCGTGCTTCCTTTGACCCTTATTAAAAAAATGAACAGTTATTTTTAGACATAATTTATAAATACCCATGAGCTTGCCAGAATATAAAAACATTTGACAGTAAACATGAGATTCCCCTCTGTGTCTCTCCAACCCAAAATTTCCTTAAATCTGACAAACAATGAAACAGTTGCCATGCAAGTCCTGTAACATTTGCGTCTTGCTTCTTCTCCAAACAAATCCCATAAAATTTCTCAGAAAATACATTCCTCTGTAATTCCAATAGATTTTAATTTGCATATAATTCCACAGATTAATTGCAAAAATGCATGAGAGGTCACTTTATGTGCTGTATAATTTGAAATGATTCCCTGTAGACCCCTGTTTAGTGCAGCCCTGGAAGGCTTTCCATGCGTTTAAGACCGTAAGCAAGGGAGGGCATGGGCTGCAGAGCTGATACCAAGGAATCCTCCTCCTGCTTCCACTTCCATGGGTTCTCAGCTCCAGAGTCCCACTCAGCGAGCCCAATGGATGTCACATATGAGCATATTGCTGAAGTCAAGGGATAGAAGAATTCAAATAATTCATTGTTTCAATCCTTCGTTTTTCTCTAGCAAGCTCAGGGCTGCTTTTACACTACTTTTGTGTTTGTGCACACAAAAGTGTTGCTGGGAGGAGTTGAAAAGCACTTTCACACTCTCTTCAACAAACTGAGAATTAATCCATTTTGAAAAGGAAGGAGGAATTTTTACATCATTTACCAGCTTATGAATTTTAAGAATAGTATAAGTGAATAAACCAGATTATTCAATATTAATTTTATTTTATTTTACTCCTTACAAGAAAACAGCATTAAAGCTTGAAATTTTAAAGAAACTATTGCTTGCCACACTAACAGATGCCAAAGGTTAACAGTACTGTCTGCTCCTTAAAACACGTTGAAGATGTCAGAAAAACTGAAGCCCTTGGAGATTTCAGATGCTTCCACTTGAAAGTCTATCCAAATAGTGATTAATTACTGGTTATTTCAACAGTGGAAAAAAATCTGGCTGTCACTTAATAAATCCCTGTTACTGAAATACATGTATTAGCAGTAATATTCTGAGCTCGTAATTCATTTATACCACGTTCACTTTATCATTATAATTACTAGGGAAAATATTTTTCATTAAATTATCTACTTTTTCTCAGTAGAAACCCACACTGTATTCACAGCATGTCAAATATTTTCATTTCTTTCTATTATTTTCCATTGGGTAGAACAATTCAGTGTTAAATCTGTTTGTGCTGTTTCCAGATTGTAGGAGCTCATTCTCTACTGTTGAGCTCGGTGAGGTTTTTTTAGTTTTATTTTAAGAAAAATGGAGAGAATTCCCTTCTCAGGAGCCTTGCTCCTCTAGGTTGATACAATGCTGCCATCACATGGCACATATTTGGCACAGCACGTGGGAAAGGGCGAGGTTTCCATCCTAAGCTGCATTCCAACCAAATACTCGCTTGTCCAGACCCTGACAACGCACACAGATACTTGGCAGCTGGGTACCGCTGATGATTATTATAAATCTAATAAGGCCCAGCGTTTTCCCATGTCAGCCTCTGATGCGTGGGAATGCTGGATTTCATCATTCATAAATTTAGAACGATTTCTGTCTCTTACAACTGCTAAGGGGAACTTGCTAATGCTACAAAATACACATCCCAGCTACTGAAAATGGAACACAGAGGAAAAAGAAATTAAATAAAAACAAACAAGTAAATCCAATAAAAAGTTGCTTGGTTTTTTTTTAACTTGTGTTTCATAACTTCATGCTGACAGAGAGACAGGGTTACTGAAGTCAGAGGGTCACAGGCTTAATAACAGGCACACCCCTCAAAATTAAACACTTATAGGATTATACCTAGCGTGAATATTTTCAAATCTATCTTATTTTAAAAGAACATCTCAGTTAATTTATCTTAGCATGACCACCCATGCATTACTTCAGGTTGCACATCAGATTTTCTTTATTCATCCCAAAAATAAGGGAGATATTGAATCAAACTAACCAAAACTTTGTAAACCAATACTAAGTACTGTAAACTGTTAATAATCTTGAGTTGACAGGGAGATTCCAGCCATAAGAAACTAGCAGTGTGCCTATTTGAAACAATGATCCCCAAATCCCTCTAAAACCACTCACAAGACCACAGGCAACTACATGAGGATGAGACAAATTATGCAACAAAACATTTATCCAGAAGGAAAAATGAAGAGTAAAGAAAATGAAGAGTAAAGAAAATGAAGAGTAAAGAAAATGAAGACAATCAACTCGGGTAACAGAAATGAGTATTTAATCAAATGGATCCCATTCCCTGTCTTTACAATAAATTAATTACAGAGCGCATAAAGAGATACTGAATTGTTCCCAGTTTGTGCTTCATCTCTGACACTTTCCTTGCTAAAATAGGTACCACAAAAGACTTTGTGCCCTTGTAACAACACAAGTGAGGAAACACTAATGTGAGTAGGAAAAGTTGGTGTTTGATAATGGATAAGTAAATTTGATACCTGCATTGCTAAGTGTACTTTACAGAGTGGTATTTTCTCAGTTAGGGAAAATTGACTGATGCACAGAAACAGAAAGTATTTTTATTTTTAAAATAAAATATCATTGCTTCTATGAGCAAAGTTCTCAAAATATTTTCTTTTTTTGCGTGTGTGTATGTTTTTGTGGTTTCTTGTGAAATAACTATAGTATTACCACAATAATGTCGCTTTTCAAATTATTCAGCAAGATATATATGGCCATGCGTTCCAAAATTCACCAATAATTTTATCTTTCCAGGACATATAGCTCCTATTTGAAATTAGACAACAGTTAAAGACTTGGTTGAAAGAGACATTTTTCCCCTGTGATCATTGTAGAAGCAAAGCATAGAAATGCCAAGATGTTTCAAACAGTTGTTTGTTATTTTGAAGTTGAAAGAAATATAATCAATTGGCTACTCAGTTATTTTGGAGGCAGCAATTAATCTGCAATAGGAATATCTGGGGAGGGAAAAGGGAGTTCTGTACTAAAATCAAATGGTTTGTACTTTAGCAATGTGCTATCATTTGCTCTCAGTATCAACAACGTTAACTTTCACACACAGCACTCTCTCTACAAGTTAATGGAAAATGAAAATTGCCTAGCATGCCTGTTGGAAACTGCAGCCACAAACTCTGTAATTGAAGGTCAAGCCAAAAGCTAACAAAAATTTCACTCCCCTTTTCCAATCTGTCCCAAGACTTGCATCACTTTCAGAAACATGTGAGTGGTCCTATGCCACACCCAGCAGCGACCAGATCAGGAAGACATTTTCTGATATTATGAGTTGCTTAGTACATCATTGCACCTGAGCAGCTTCCAAGTTTTTCACCTCTGATTATGAAGATGGGAGAAATGCTACTGAATGACTACTACTAATGTTTCTACTTTCTTCAGATTTTCTAATTTCTCCTTAAAATGTTCTGAGGTTTCACAGTCTCAATGGTTTATAATCTGTGCTTACAAAGCACTATAATGTATTTGTAAAGCCTGCATTACAATAAAGTACTTTTTTTCCCTACTGTAAATGTAACCTATAAAAAGATCCCACAAAGAAGCAGAAAAAAACCATCATGGCTTTCATCACTGTTAAACACATAGCTGAGTAGAAAGTAGATACTGAGACTGTGTGAGAACTTGTTCCAGAGCCCATGAATAAGGAAGGGACCTGTTATTCCCAATTCACTCCCTCCTTTTTTAAAAAATTGGATAACTTATTATGTCTATTCCTACCTCAAACAGAGCAGTGAAAATAACATTTTCTTATGTAAACAGACTGGACGATTACAGAAATCTTGCTAAATATTGATTTTGTGAAGGCAGAAGTTCAAGACAGTTGTTTGAATTGTATTATATAGTGACTTACATATTGATTTTAAAAAGTGCAAGTGTAATGGTATGCATTACAATATGCTTCGTATTATTATTATTATTATTATGACCAGAACTGGATTACATTTCTCAGGGCAGGTGAAACACATGTTCAAGAGGAAAAATGGATTATATTCTTCCCTAAAACACTCCTTCAGCAAGTATTACCCTTGCTTCTTATTAAAATGAAGATTACCTATACCAAACATATCAGTAAATACAAACATCATCACATACAGCATATTTTAGGTATTTAGGTGGCCCCCAGAATCCAGACACATTCATATTTTCCCCATAATTTGGTGCTTTATCTTTGGGTCATGTGGACCTGTATACCAAACAGCCTATACTGGGGCCCTGGCCTTGTGTGGGTAGAAAGAGAATAAATAGTCTGCCTCAGTCTTTCAGTGACTGTTCTTCTTTTATCAGATAAGCTCAGCTAGCAGGTGCATTGATAAGTGGCCTGAGCCAAGCTCCATTCCTTCCTTCCTACTGTGAGGGGAGATAATAGATCCATTTTATTGTACTTATCCTGCACAGCCTAGCTTTAATTGGCCAAAAGAAGTATAGATGATCTTATTCTTCCTCCTCTTCCCTCTCTCTCTTAGATCTGATCCTGTCTTGTCTTTAAAAAGTCACCTAAGTTGTCAGCTTCCTGTAATAACAGCTATTGTCATAAATATGATGTTTTAATCTACAAAATATTAGCTCACGATCAACATGATTTTAGTACATCTAGAGCAATGTAATTTTATTATGTAGGACAGTAAATCTGCTTGCATCTACTTGTAAATGAATTTTTCTGACTGGAAAACTGTACTTACATGAATGCACTCTTTTTTGGAAAAGAATTGTGAAAACATCTTTAATTTTTCCTTGGGTTTATAACAAAAGGAAAAGTATACAGAAAAACCATTCATGTAAATTTGCAGAACTATTTTAACTACCCGTCTTTATAAGGGTTGTAGTTAATGCAGTTTTCATGAAAGTTGTTCTCTCCACAGCACTACTTAAATGAGCTGGGTTTCTTACATGTATTCTCATCTTTATTCTGTCTGATATTGGATTTGTGTAGATTTAGATCAAGCCATAACATTAAAACTGTTAAGCAATGTTTGGATAGAGGGTGTGCCTGTTTAATACATGCTCCCATCAAGTAAATGGACTTTCCATGTTTTAATTCAGTAGCCTGTAAAGACTTTTTTTTTTTAGTGTTAACATATATAATGTGGAATATGAAGAAACCTTCATCAGTCTTTGTGTGTCTTTACCACTTCTACTTTTCCTCAAAGAATCATTTCAGAGGGATCAAGATACTTGTAGCATTTGAAGATGAAGGAAACTTCAGTATGCAAATTCTCCAGCTCTAGTTAGCACGCTAAGCACAGGTAACACCGTTTTCATTTCGGTACCCCACAACATCTAGACTTAAATGATTACTTTAAATAAACAAGCCTCCAAGAAAAGTCTATCAGTTCTGACTTGGACTAAACCAGATTGTAAGTCTTTGTGCACTGTCTCTGATTTAACACAATGCACTGCAATGAGGGCAGAGACCACCTCCCTTTGTCAAATTTTAAGAAGCCTTTGAAATAATAACTGATGGAAAGATGAAAAATCATGAGTTCTGCCTTGAATTGAAAGCTATACGTAGTGCTGAAGAGCTCTGTATAAAACCACTGTCGTCTATACAGAACCAAATCATGTTGCTTCTGTTCCTGGAAATATTCTGAATGTTAGGCCTGTGATGAATGAAAAACTGATAATAGGAAACTTAACAGAAGACTTGCCATGGGCGTGATTGAGAAGAACTCAACCCAGGAAACTTTCCATATGTCCAAGCATTTTCAGGAAGACACTACTAAGTAAATGCTGTGTTATTTTCACTCCTAAGGATGTAGAACAAATTCTCTTGTTCTAGGTCATAATCTTTAATGTAAGAATCTTGTGGGAATATCATGTGCTTCCAGCTATTCCAGACATTCAAAGTCTTAGGCAATGCTTTTCTGTTCTTGAATTCCAGACACTGTCCTGAAGGTATCTGATGTGAAGACACTGGTAACGTGCTCTTGCTGAGTTTATAAGGTATTCACAAAACCAGTTTGAATTCTACCAGCTTAAAAGCCTTCACTGCTACTATTAAGTACCACTCTGACTTAATCTGGTAGCACTTTTTCAAAATAAGTATTTTAAGAAGGCTCTGTAATAGAGTTCATTGTCCTAATTTAGGCAACAATGAGGCAGCCTTTTTAATTGATAGTGATTAGTGAACTTTCTAAATCTGTAAAACATAGCAGGCTTAAGCTTCCAGCAAATACCAGTGTCTATTTTTACACCACAGCTTTCATTTGAAAGAAAAGCTAATACATCAGCCTGCAGCTGCTGATACTGCAAACACCCCCCAAAAAAGGGATTTTATTCCACTTACCATGCAGCAGGAATGTTTCCACACATCATTGCATGTAGACTAAGATTCAGGCTTTTTTATCTGGCATGTTCCAACCGGAAAGAGAAAACTAATTTTTGTTTGTTTTTTTTTTCCGTTCAGTGGTTTTTGGTTTTTTGGGCTTTTTTAATTAGAGCATTATCTAGAGATCAACTATTTATCTCTGAGTACAATCTTGACACAAACTTATTCAGAGATCAATGATCTAACCAGACAAGAAGGGAGAGCAAGAAGCAAGTTTTACCTAGCCTTTCATTTTACTGTCCGATTATGATCACTGCCTCTTTTGTTTCTAACTCTGATTGAACACTGCCTGTGTAAGGTAAAGCAACTTCACCTATTTCTTAGTAGAAGTTCTGGAAATTTGAAAATTATGCACAAACAAATTAGTGATGTTGTTATGCTCTCAGCTGGAGCCTACTTGTTAGGCTATGTA
This sequence comes from Oreocharis arfaki, assembly GCA_013398015.1. Taxonomy (NCBI): domain Eukaryota; kingdom Metazoa; phylum Chordata; class Aves; order Passeriformes; family Paramythiidae; genus Oreocharis; species Oreocharis arfaki. The sequence goes on along the minus strand of VZRR01002857.1, from coordinate 1,168,218 downwards.
TAAATGCACAGGAGCACACACAAAGAGCCCCAAGCACTGGTAGTTTGAACAAAGAAGTCGGGAAGGGAAACAGGTACATTGGCAAAAAAGGCAGCTGGATTAGAGCTTTTTGGTTCAAGTACTTCCTTATCCTGTCCATGTCCTTGTCTTTTTAAACCTGCTCCGTACTGCCTTTTGTGAGCAAATTTACATCATCAGCCAGAGGAGCAGAGATGCTCTTCAAAGTTGGATCAGGCTGCTCAGTCTCCACCAGGTGTTTTAAATGGGATGGAACCCTCAGTCCCCTTGGGCAAATTGTCCGGTGCATAACCACTCCTAATACTGAGAAATTTGAGGTTAAATACAGATGAAACTTCTCTAGCTGTAGCTTGTGTCATCTGCTTGTCCCACCACTGAGCACCTCAGGCTCCACCCAAAAGTTTGTGTAAATATCACTAATCTTTTTTTCTTGGCACCTTCTCTCCAGCCTGGAGAAATTCCATCTCCCAGCCTCTGCTTGTATAGTCTGTTCTCAAGCCCTCTGGCCACCTCAGTGTCCCAGTTCTGCAGTTTGTCAAAATCCCCTCTTGCATGAGGCCTGAGGCTGGCGGGTGTCCCAAAAGCATGGACTGTGCTCCAAATGTACACCTCGTGAGTTGTAAATTCATGAGAACCATCACTTTTCTCAACCTGTCAATCACTTGGGTCCATGTGTTTACCCAAATTATTTTCTAAAATGCTGATTTCCAGCTGGTCAGATGCAGTTTCTGCTGTTGCAAGAGACTATTCCACCCCAGATGCAAACTCCTGCCTTTCTGAGGTTGATGATAGCTCATTCTTCCAGGTAATAGCAGGTAATTTTCTTCTAAAATTTTATTTGCTTCCATCCTCTGCTCCAAATTATAAATAAATAAACACAATTAAACAACCTTTTCATTCTGTCATTAATCATCCAGACTTTTCTGTGAATTTGAATTGCTTGACAATACCAGCCATAGTAAATATCTGAAAAATCTCTGATTAGCAGAGATGTCATTCATATCAGCACCATGTAAAGATTTAAATGAAATTATAGAGCATGGAACCAAAACAATTACCTCCTTAATATGGGTTGAATTCTATGATTTTTCATATTCAACTAGAAACTTCTTTACCTTTAGAAATAAGGTAGATCCATGGTAAGCATGGATTTTATCCATGCCAGTGGCAAAAGCTGGACCATTCTATGATATTTTCTATTTTTTCCCTATGTACCTTTTGGCTTGATAATCAGTAAAGGGTTTCTTTACCCAAATAATAATGCCTCTAGCCATACTGACAGACACTTATGTATTTCACATTAAAAAACTCCACAGTAAAAGCAGGTAACTCTCCTGTTCCACTTGTGATCCTCAAATGTTCCTGCAGAAATCATAGCAATGAGTAAACAAGAGAACCTCACAAGATGCCACTGTGCTCAGTGAGCACTGGGTAGATGCAGTGGACATTCTATCTAGTCTGACTGACTCCAGGTTTCACTTGAAGAGTGAACTTGAAGAGTTCATCTTTTGCAGGCACAGCTACTCTTAAAAGGAACAGCTGACTCCTCAAGAAAATTGCAAGTCTTAAAAAAGAGTATACAAAATTCTTTAAAATCTAACTCAAATTACTGAGGCAATTATTTCTTACAAAGCAGAAACTGAGAAGACAGCCTTAAAATTGGCAAAACGATACCCTGGAAACACATTTTCACTTGAGAAGTGGAAGCCTTTAAAGCAGTTTTCAGGACAGCACCTGTGATAAGCTGAAGGAGCAAACTATGTATGTTCAGAGCTGCATTACAGGAGGTTGTCTAACAAAAGCAAAAAACAGGTGAAAAAATCTAGTAATGGCAAGAATAAACTCTTATTCAGTGCTGCAGAAGAATTGAAAAGAATTGTTTAGTGTCCCAGCTAAAGTCCAGTCAGACTGAAAAAATACACTTTTCCTGGAATCAAAAGGTACAGCAAAACCTAGCTTAGCTTTGCACAAGTCATCAAGAGCTGCTGGTGAAAATCGACTGCCAAGGGGGCAGTGAACAAAACAGAGAAAGTGCTGCAGGATTGTTGGGTTCTCCAAAGCCTAGCAAAAACTTACAGAGGAAAGGTTAAGTGTTAGGAAAGAGAAAATGTGTGTGTACATCTTTATTGCTCTTGCCTTTCCCTTTGCACGCTGTGTACCTTTGGGTGAATGAACACATGATGATTTGTTTTGAAGAAGCTGCTTTTGGCTTATTTGAACCAGCCTCTGTCACAAGTCCCTGAACTAAAAGGGCTTAGAGGTGAGCAACGGAGGTGAGCTTGTCCTTTAATGCTGCTTGGAAATCAAACCCCAGATGGGCATGGATATCAGGAGAGTGGCTTACAGGCATGTGTCCTCAAATCAGGATGAAAGGATCCCAAAGCACTGCTTACCCCTCAGCTCCCCAGTTTGCCCTTGGACCCTACAAAGCCATAGTTTTGCCTTTAGAAATAAGTATACACACCCTGGTGAAGAAGTTTTCACTCATTACCCTCAGACAGGGCATTATCTACAGAGGTTAATAAGCAAAAGCAAATGGCATTTACCAGACAAAATCCTGCTTCAGGAAAGCTGAACAAGTCAGTGTTAGGGGCATAGCAGTTATTGAAAATACAAAATTCAAGTGGGATTGTAATCTGAGTTCCCACTTTTGGGTGCATTGCACAGTTTCCATAAAGCCCAGCATATAAAACTGGTTGCTTAGGTAGTACTATAGAAACAACAGCCACAGGATGCTGGCTTTGGCAAGGGATCCAGCTGTTGGGTAAAAAAAATCTCAATAAAAGATAAAGAAAAAGTAGCAGGTTCCGAAGGAAGAAATCTGATAAAATTAAAGTGTAATAGACACTTCAAACTGTGTGATCTGACCTAATAAGTTATTAATAGGGAACCATTACTCTTCATACATTTTTTATGAGGAAGGCATTGCCTTTTTGTCAAGATTAGTGGATTATAAAATATTTGTGCTACACAATATAAATGACCCTACCTATTAATAAGTCTCTGGAAAGATATGCTTAAATTGAATTACATTAAGAAGAAAAGTGCCAACAGAAAATTAGGCATAATTAATGAGAACACATAAATAAACCAGAGATAGAGGGAAAAGGACATTCTTTCCATTGATCATTTTAAGGATTAATTGCTGATATGCTCTAATGACATACTAACTATTACTGTTTTTATAAGGACCATTTCACAGGAGATGAAATCCATGTAACTATGAATATGTACTGCAATTTATTGCCAGAAGATAATTACACTGATCACATAACTCTAATTAGTCAGTACAATATTGAAAGATAAAAGATACAGCTTAAAATTTAATATACAATAAAGACTCATTACACTCTTCCAATAAAATAGATTTCTTTTTTTTTTTTTTTTTTTTGCTAATACTCAAATACTCAGCCTTTCCTGAATGTTTCCAGGACAAACAGCTCTGAAAGTGAGGACATGGGCAACACTGGTTATTTTCCAGACCCTTTCAGAACAGTAATACCTGGGAGATGCAGGAAATTATTTTTCACATCACATTCACATAGAGGACAAAGTGAATAGAGTTACACAGTGTATGAGCACTCCAGTCTTCTCTACTTGCCAGCATATATAAGGTTTCCTTGGATATCACAGCTCTGCCTCCAGGGTGTGCAGCCACATTCTGGTTTTCACAGACACTTTTGAAGGGTTTCATTATTAATCAGGAATGTAAATATGAAGCTTTATTGCTCAATCTTTTAAAAAATATCTTAGAAATTATAAATAGGATCATTATTTTGCTCAGAAAGTCCTCAAAATAAAATAATTTTTTTCAAAAAGTTAAATAAGGCCCTTTTTCCTAGGTGGAAGAAAAGAAAGAGGACCCATTCATTAGAAATAATCCACCTGAAACAAAACACCTTACACTAATCCCCTAAAAACCTTATCTACTCCTTGACACTGTTGTAACAAACACTTCCAAAGTACTGTGCCAACATTGCTCATGTGTTCAGTGGATTTTAATTAGAGCTCTGAAAGCTTGGGAAAACTGTCCGAGCGAGCAAGCTGCTCTTTTCAAACAGCAGCACAACTGTCCTTTTACCCATGTCCCAGTCAGAGCGTATGTTTAATTAAAACCAGTGCAAATAATGGAGATAGAAGAGAAAAATCTCCTTCCCACAAATTAGTGAGAAGAATATCATTAAGAAGGTGCACAGCAAGCTGAAGAAAGCAACCCGTGTTGTTCTTTAGTTGTGCTCTGACCTGGGTGTCTATGGATAGGTCTTGGGGAAGCACTGTGTGAGTGCTATGAATGGCTCCATATACAAGATTCTATAAATGCTTTAGAGAGAACAGTGGTATTTAAGGATGAATAGCAAAAGGAAAACTAGAGCAAATAAGGGCACAGAGAGAGGTAGAGAGAGAGTTCTGACTTGTTCTGCTGTTGCAGCAGTAATCACCTCAAATATTTGTCAGATAATATTTATTTTTCTAATTCGCCTTGAGAGAATGCCTATCCATCTGTTACCTTTACTATGGCAAACCAATTCCACAGTCCACCTCACCAAGTGGCTTAGAGGATATGTCCTACTCCTCCTACAGCATCAATCTCCCAGCCTAGTGAACACTCTCACTTTGTTCTGTTCTGGACTCCACCAGACTGCGTGAGAATAAAACCCACAATAACTAAGGGAGAAGAGAAAGGGTCCAGTGATAAGAAAATGCTGCAGCAGCCAAGGAGGAAAACCTTGGGCCAGTTATGATCACTCCAGCCAGGAAATTCAAGCTCATTACAGAGAGACATAAGATGAAGAAGATCAACTGGACAACACAGAAATCACAGAAAACACACCAGTAAGTTGAAAGAATATGAGATAAGAATGAAGATTAAAGGCAAAGCAATAGCTGGGTAGTGTGCATATGAAAGAAGGAAAAATTAAGCACAAAACCAAGAAGGATGACTGTCGCTATTGTAACATGGACGGCGAGAAAAAATGAAGGTCCAAGCCAGAGAAAAGATTGAGAGAAAGTGAATTGTTTATTTAATTACAGGCAGGATTTATATAATCCTCGCATTGGTATATGGCAAAGATCATTGGTCTCTGGTACAACCATGTCTCCAAGCGATTGGCTGGATTGCATGACATTAATTTTCGAAATATTTCTACTTAGTTTCATAACCATTCTACATACAAACAACACTTGCATGATGTTTAGAAAACCGTCTTGCTTGTTCGCGTGAGAACCAACAACTTTCTCACAGAACACTTGCAAAGTGCTGGATTTTTCCCTGCCAGCAGCTTTTCAGCATCCACAGACAACAGCCACAAGAGTAGCAATAAATCAGTCACATTCTACAAGTTACTCTGATGCCTAGTTATTGAAGCAAGTCTGAATGTGAAAAATATCAATAAAAGATGGGACTTCCTCATGCAATCTTTCATCAGGACATGAACCTGCACAAGAAAGCTAGCAATACTCTGCCTAAAGTTTTTCTAAAAGTTACCAATGCTGAGACTAAAACTGTTGTTTTGCTTTTGAAAGTAAAAATATAGAAAGGTTGGTATTTCAGAAATATCAACCACATTCATTTTTATATATAATTATTCATATAATTACAAAAAATAAGCACTACAGAGAAAAGAATGAATCAAAAAGATCAAAATAAATGTATAGAGACCTAGACAGTACGTGAAATGCTTCTGGAGGATCTCTAATTAGCACTGCCAGACTGTTTGTCCTACTAAATCAGTATACAAGCAATCTACCATTTCTGAATGCTCAAGATGCTTAACAAATACTGAATATCAGTGCTAAATATGAAATAATTTTGTGATTAGCTACTGTGCAAATGAAGAGAAAATTTAGAATCAATAAAAATTTTTTTATATATATGAGCTGAAAAATGACTATGAGGTCTCTCATTGGGGCACAGAGTGAAATAATAAGGATAAAGGCTCAGGAGTTCTTACAATTTTATTTTTTAAACCAATGGCAGGGTAGATCGGGACTTTTCTATTTGGGTACTTGTAATTCTTTGATCTTTCAGCTACATTTATTGGATTGAAAAGATGTAAAATGGAATTTGAGAGATTATATTGATGCTCAATAAAAGTTAAAAAGTACAACTGTTCAGGGTGAGGAGAGGGTAGAAATCTCTCCTGACCTTAAGGAGTTGCATATTACAATGAAGATTTTCTACGCAATGTAAAGATTTTTCTGTTCTACGGGGTCCACTGTAACCTTTTGTAATTATAAAAAAAAAAAAAGGGAGGAGGGGTTGTTTTAAATCTTGAGAGGAAACCTGCCACCTGCAGTTTGTATACCTATGAGACAGTAACAACCTGCATAGGAAGTGAATGTTTCATTATCAAGCCATTGGTTGTATTAGCAGGTGAAAGACTTTGTTGAAGTGCCTGGAGAGTTCAAAGCCATGTTTTCAAGAGCTGTGTTTATTGAGCTGCAGAAGCATTACATGTTATCTCTGGATGAGGTTTTAAGCCCAGCTGGAGATGAAACACGGGCAGATGCTTGCACAGCCCCCCTATTTATCTGCCACCCCATTGGAATGGGGAGGAGAATTGAAGTAAAATTTGTATGTTGATATAGGAACAGTTTAATAACTCAAAATAAAGTTCAATACAATGACAATGGTAAATAATAATAATGATGATAATAAAAAGGAAGAAAAACCAAAACAAGTGATGCACAATGTAATTGCTCACCACCCAGCGACCAGTGCCAGACCCTCTTTCCCAAGTCCAGATTGTCTACGCGTTTGGTAACTCCCCCAGTTTATACACTAGGCATGATGTTCCATGGTGTGGAATGTCCATCTGGTCAACTCAGGTCACATGTCCCAGCTGTGCTCTCTCCCAGTCTGGTTTCTTTGCATACCTCCTCACTGGCAGAGCATGAGATGAGGGGAAAAAAAGGCCCTTGACTTAGAATAAACATAACTTAGCAAAAACCCAAAATGTCAGTGTGTTATCAACACCTTTGTCATTCCAAATCCAAAAACGCATCACTGTAACAGCTGCTGAGAAGAAATTAACTCCACCCTAGCTGAAGTCAGGACATCAGGAATGAAAAACTATATGCTAAGCATTTTCTGAAAATTAGTTGTAAATTTTTTCAATTGTTTTTCAGGTTTCTCATGGAAGCAAGATGGCTGCAGNGATGTTTAGAAAACCGTCTTGCTTGTTCGCGTGAGAACCAACAACTTTCTCACAGAACACTTGCAAAATGCTGGATTTTTCCCTGCCAGCAGCTTTTCAGCATCCACAGACAACAGCCACAAGAGTAGCAATAAATCAGTCACATTCTACAAGTTACTCTGATGCCTAGTTATTGAAGCAAGTCTGAATGTGAAAAATATCAATAAAAGATGGGACTTCCTCATGCAATCTTTCATCAGGACATGAACCTGCACAAGAAAGCTAGCAATACTCTGCCTAAAGTTTTTCTAAAAGTTACCAATGCTGAGACTAAAACTGTTGTTTTGCTTTTGAAAGTAAAAATATAGAAAGGTTGGTATTTCAGAAATATCAACCACATTCATTTTTATATATAATTATTCATATAATTACAAAAAATAAGCACTACAGAGAAAAGAATGAATCAAAAAGATCAAAATAAATGTATAGAGACCTAGACAGTACGTGAAATGCTTCTGGAGGATCTCTAATTAGCACTGCCAGACTGTTTGTCCTACTAAATCAGTATACAAGCAATCTACCATTTCTGAATGCTCAAGATGCTTAACAAATACTGAATATCAGTGCTAAATATGAAATAATTTTGTGATTAGCTACTGTGCAAATGAAGAGAAAATTTAGAATCAATAAAAATTTTTTTATATATATGAGCTGAAAAATGACTATGAGGTCTCTCATTGGGGCACAGAGTGAAATAATAAGGATAAAGGCTCAGGAGTTCTTACAATTTTATTTTTTAAACCAATGGCAGGGTAGATCGGGACTTTTCTATTTGGGTACTTGTAATTCTTTGATCTTTCAGCTACATTTATTGGATTGAAAAGATGTAAAATGGAATTTGAGAGATTATATTGATGCTCAATAAAAGTTAAAAAGTACAACTGTTCAGGGTGAGGAGAGGGTAGAAATCTCTCCTGACCTTAAGGAGTTGCATATTACAATGAAGATTTTCTACGCAATGTAAAGATTTTTCTGTTCTACGGGGTCCACTGTAACCTTTTGTAATTATAAAAAAAAAAAAAGGGAGGAGGGGTTGTTTTAAATCTTGAGAGGAAACCTGCCACCTGCAGTTTGTATACCTATGAGACAGTAACAACCTGCATAGGAAGTGAATGTTTCATTATCAAGCCATTGGTTGTATTAGCAGGTGAAAGACTTTGTTGAAGTGCCTGGAGAGTTCAAAGCCATGTTTTCAAGAGCTGTGTTTATTGAGCTGCAGAAGCATTACATGTTATCTCTGGATGAGGTTTTAAGCCCAGCTGGAGATGAAACACGGGCAGATGCTTGCACAGCCCCCCTATTTATCTGCCACCCCATTGGAATGGGGAGGAGAATTGAAGTAAAATTTGTATGTTGATATAGGAACAGTTTAATAACTCAAAATAAAGTTCAATACAATGACAATGGTAAATAATAATAATGATGATAATAAAAAGGAAGAAAAACCAAAACAAGTGATGCACAATGTAATTGCTCACCACCCAGCGACCAGTGCCAGACCCTCTTTCCCAAGTCCAGATTGTCTACGCGTTTGGTAACTCCCCCAGTTTATACACTAGGCATGATGTTCCATGGTGTGGAATGTCCATCTGGTCAACTCAGGTCACATGTCCCAGCTGTGCTCTCTCCCAGTCTGGTTTCTTTGCATACCTCCTCACTGGCAGAGCATGAGATGAGGGGAAAAAAAGGCCCTTGACTTAGAATAAACATAACTTAGCAAAAACCCAAAATGTCAGTGTGTTATCAACACCTTTGTCATTCCAAATCCAAAAACGCATCACTGTAACAGCTGCTGAGAAGAAATTAACTCCACCCTAGCTGAAGTCAGGACATCAGGAATGAAAAACTATATGCTAAGCATTTTCTGAAAATTAGTTGTAAATTTTTTCAATTGTTTTTCAGGTTTCTCATGGAAGCAAGATGGCTGCAGGGAGGTGGTAGGTACCATACATACACCTGGAGGCAGCTATAAAGAAAATTCAAAAAACCTATTCACATCCCTAAGAGAGATTACTCTTAAATTAATGCCAACTGCACTTGAAGTCATAATCATCTATAAATGTAATTCAGTGTGTACAAAACATATTGCTGATTTCTCAGCTTACAGCCTTATAGATACTACTTTACTCTCTGCCTTACTCTTTTAGATTTCAATACTCATCAAACTGAAGGATTTTTCCCCCCTAATACTGCATTCAAGGTATTTATATGTCTTTTGCTCTCCAGAGCCTAGGACAAATTAAAGAAACATGAAGCTCTGAGATGCTTCAAGGACTGCTTATACCTAAAGCACTGCTGTTCCTACAATACCCACTTTAAGAGACTGTGTTGCTGAATTGTGATTTGCATATGAATGCAGCTACAATTTGAAGGGGAAGCTACTAACAGGGAAAAAAGGTGCAGAAGTGGTAATCAGTAATGACACTGCCTCCATTTAACTTTTCTTAGTACAAAAACGTTGTAGTATTTAAAAAGGAGCAGAACTCAGATTGTGCTTCTGTACTCTCACAGGTTGACCCTGAATTTGGGTGTGGTAGAAAAGTTTCCAAAAGTTTGAGTATTTTCAACTTTGAGTCTTGAGTTGTCCCTGGCTTTAAGATGAAATGACTGCTGACTATTTTTCATATCAATATTTGTTTAAAGTTGTATGTTTCAAACACAAATAAGAAGCCGTGTCTTAAAAAATCCTATAAAAAATAGCAGAGAAAACACATTTTATAAGAAGCATGAGGTATCCCATCAGACAATATTCAATAGGCTGCTTTGGCTCTCTAATTTGTGAAAGGCACTGCTCCTTTCAACTCGCACTCTGAATGACGAAGTTTTGAGATGGAGCTAAATAATGTTCTCTTCTATCCCTATTCATTCAAAAATAATTACCAGTGTAATAATTACTAGTGTTAGGAGATTGGGTTGTTCATCATAGAGACTTTTTAAACCCACCTCATTATCCTCTCGTGTTGTTCTACAACTCCCAAGTCTTGAATTGCATTAGTGCTCACTGATCATAAATCCTAGTGTCTGTCACAAGCAGCTCTGTTGAAGAGGAGGAGACACAAAAAGATTAAGAAAGACAGAAGGGAACTACAGATAGAAAACTTAATGTTGAAAATGATCAGCAAACTATTACCTCATCTACCTGATCTGGTGGTACCATCTGCATATCTAGCAGGAAAGTGGAATATCATTAAACCAGTCATTTCCAACACCATTAACATGCAATGCTACTGACAATTCCAAACATAAGAAGTGCCCTCTGGATATCAATCCTAACTGATTCCCACTTTGTATGGGTTAAACCTGTATATACCTTGCTTTTGCTGACTCCTTTCAGTTGAAAAGTTCAGTTGAAAAGTTCCTCACTTATGTAACAGGGTTTGGGATATTTCTTAAAATTTTAAAAGCCGCTGCCAATAATCTTACATTTTTTTGCACATCTTGTTCCCACCAACGGCTGCAAGCCCCAGAGCTGCAAGTGCTGTCATCCAGAAGAAACAGCATAAGGAAGGAGGATTACTCTAGAATTCATTGTCCTCTCAAACCACATGATGTATTCAGAGAATTAATTTTTTAACAAGTCATTCACTGATAGCCACTCTGCCACCAGCTTAAGTTTCTTGTGGTTCCATAGGCATTTATAGGACAGGCCTTTGTCATGGAAAGATGCTATGCGGACGTATTTCTGCTTGTCTTTACCAAAGTTTGTTCTCACCAAACAAGGTCAGAGTTAATAAAACACACACACCCTCCCCAAATCCATTTAACAACTTTGCCTTTTAATTTTCATAGCAATTATGAAATGGCAACAGCCCTCATCACAGGGGATAGGCGATTACCTGAAGTGCATTCACTATTGATGGGCTGCAAGTGTAAATGAAACTGCAGCAGCTCAGTGCTGCGGGATTTTAGAGCACATTTCTCACTGCCCAGCTTTTTTGAGATCGTTATCGTTTCTCTGAAGTGAATACTCTTTGGTGGAACATTTCTTGCAATGGAATTTATTTACCATGCATGTGTAACAAGGTGGTATAAGTTCCACCAGGAGGTAATATCATTAGCATTTTCCTTTCCGGAGATATCAGGTTTTCCTTTTCTTTTCTTCTTCTTCTTTTTTTTTTTTTTTTCTCTCTTTTTGTGGAGGGCAGGAGGGATTGCAAATAGTCACTAAAAGAACAGAGATCCCAGCTAATTCCAGGCTTTAGATCACTGCAGTTTTAGCTCAAACTATGTACTTGCTCAGACATAGCTAAAATACTTCTCGTCCTTTTTCAGCTTTATTCTAGTACAAATCACATATTTTCATCTAGGCCCGTCTTTCAGGAGTTACTGCGTACTTTATACCAATAATGCAGCAAATACATATATATGCATTCGCACACTTTTTAAAATCTTCCCTAATCTTCAGGCTTTCTGTCTCAAAGGAGGTCAGTTCCTACTTTGTGAAACTTGGTGCAGAGTCTCAGAGTTCTAGTAATATGAACCAAGGCAATGACCTTTTGCGTGGAAAACTAATCACTCGAAATTTTCTTCTCATTTCTGAGACCCCAAACAAAAATTATGCCAGATCAACAGTACAGGCTCTACGACAGAAAGCATTTTACCTATATCTTAAGGAGCTTTCATTTGCCTTATTAAACATATTAAACATCATCTTCTCACTCTGAATTCTATTAATTTCCTTTGGTCCTTTGGAGTGTCTTTCCAAATTTGTGCTGCAGCTGCAGCTTAACACAGGAGTTGGGGTCTCTTATAAAAAATCTTTCACGTTATATCCAAAATTATTCAGGGAGTTGAAGTAGGATCTTTTGCAGACGCCTGCTACAGACCTCAGTGTCAATATTTTTCTTTTTACTTTTTATTTTCCATTCCTTTTCATTGGTTTGGTAACCTCAATAACCTGATGAATCAGACAAGTCAGCAGGAGTTAAGAAATTTATGGAAACTACCAAGCAGAGTGGCATTGACATGTTGTAAAAGGAGACATTAGGGGAGGGATGTAAAGGAAAACATAAGAAGGCTTCATTTGGAATACAGGATGTAATTAAAAGCAAGCAGATTAAATCACCTCACACCACCAACTGAGTGTAAGAATTTGCTAAGTATCAGTAATTGAAGTTACATAGCACTGAGACCCATGGAATAATCCTGAGGTTCATGAAATGAAGCATATTAGGTAAGGTTTGTCAGGATGCTAAGGAATTGCTCTGTTGTATCAATCTGGAGTTGGATGGAAATTTGCAGTTTATTTCCATTATCTCTAAGTGGAGTGAAGTGGTATTCTGCTCTGTGGAGAGGGAAAATTGAAAATATTTCTTTCATATTAAAAGTGCTTTATGTAACCAATCTAGTACCATTCCAGTAACTGAGATTTGCATCAAAGGTTTTGTTGACTTCCCTATTCTCCCTGTCTCATCCTGTGACTGAACTGGTGAACCATTTGTGATGAATATTAGTCACATTACTTAAGATGTCATTACAATGTGTTCAGATGACAATAAAAGAAGCAGAAGAGCATAATAGAATGAGTCTGCCCTGGAAAGGGTCTGTGAGTAGCCTGCAAGTCACAGGACACTACTACCCAGAAGTGTACTAACAAGACATGCAGGGATTTGGAGTCACCAAGTTCCTTGATCCCTTTCCTATTATCTCCAATGGTCCTTCTTTATGGGTGAAAAGCCTGCCAAGTGACAATTACATCCTGAATTGCTGCCTTGTGAAGTGAGAACTGAACAGGCTTTATGCCATCTATAAAACAGGCCATGCAGTCTGCTTGGTGAAATGTCCCTTGCTCATACAAGGTCAGGTGCAAAAGGTGCCATTTGATCACTCTGGTCCTGCTGTGCAAGACATCCGCCAGCGAATGGAGAGGAAACTGTACTGCAGTGCTGCCAATTATTAAGCACTAATAGAGAATCCACTTGATTAGAAGTCAAACTCCTTCATTACACATAAACCATTCCACTTTACCAAGGGGCTTTTTAGTTCCATCTTTCAACTTGGTCTTTCTGATGGTACAATACAAATGAGAACTCTGACTGCTCCGTGACAGTTACCTTCTTCCCCAATCATCTCCCTGGCCTGACCTTGACCTACAGATAGACTTTAGCATTTAACGATAATGTGGTTTGTGGTAGCAGTAACCGCAAAACAGGATCTTCCCAGTGGCTTCAAGCCAGAGTGTTACTCAGTAGCTAATGGTTGGAATGGAATGATAACAGATATGGGTGAAAAAATCTGAGATTTTGCATTTCTGTTAGTTTGAAATAAGAAGAAAAATCTACACTAGAAGTATCTTTAATCTTGTTTTTGATTCTGCAAGGTGTTGCTTTGAGAAGTTACAATAAAGCATATTCAAAGGTTTCATCCATGGATCTCACCATTAATGTCTCAGTTGTGTAAATATGGAAAAAAATCCACCTAGAAAAAACTCAGTCAGAAGGTCTAACTTCTTCCTAACACTATTTTATCACAAGAAACCCTTTATGCAAAGTGGGGAGTCAAATTTTGCCTTAGGAACACTAATCTATTACAGTAAATTGGCTCATAAAAGCAAAAATTAAGAACAAACTTTGACTTCTCCATAGAAGAGTCTATCTTCTAGAGAGCGTTCCAGAAACAAAATAGGTACTCAGTTATGATCAAAATATACCCTTTGGTATTCATGTTACCATCCATAATTTCCCAGGTAGGAGACCTCATAATGTTCACCTACACTGCATCATTTTAACCATTCAGGCACTCATTGTTGATATGGTGATGCCACCTGACACTTTTGGTGAAAGAATCTAGCAATTCTATTTCCACAGTTAAAATTATGATCTGTTCATCATTCTCTGATAACATATTTTCATTATTGCATAGTAATACTACATACAGATGATCCCAGCGTAGAGCTCAGCCAGGCAAATTAGGTCCATCAGTGTTTTAATACACTGAAATCATCGGTGACAAAGTATTAGGCTAATGCCTATAACAATTGCCTTTCCTCTCATGGTCCTGCAAATTTTACAGTTCTTAAACTTCTACTGCCCATTGCAATAAAACACAAAATGCTCAGTCCAGCACATGGTGGCATCTTCCTTATTCAGTAGGGCTGCCCAGTCTGAAGCTTCCCATTTTATGACTGGTGTACTAGTTGAAGACAAGATTAATTCTCCTTAGTGATATATAACTGTACTAATTTTTAACTGTAAAATATTTTGAATTTATTTGTTAAGTATTGACATAATGATAAAAAGTTAAATTACCTCCAGGACATGAAAAAAAGACTTTGATTAAATATTTTTGAAGGATTTTAATATGCTATAAAAGTTGTTCTTAGGCATTTTCTTTACCCATTATGCAAATATGTCAACTCATTAATAATTCAAAATAGGCAATACATTAATAATTAGGATCCCCCATTACAAATCTGACCTTTAATTGAATTCTATAGAAAGAGACGGTGAAAAATGAGCCTCTTGATTTATGCTACGAATAAAGGTTAAAAAGCGTTTTCCTAGTAGATCTAATTTTTATCATTATTGCCTAAGCAGAAACACTGAGATAAGAATTTTTTTCCCAGTTCAAACTGGTTTTTTGGAAAGGCTACTTCTAGGAAAAAAATATTAAAAGGTATTTATTCATGCACAGTTTAGTAAGATGTGTCACTGGACAAGTGACATAGCAATCATAGGTACTTCAGGAGCTTGAAGTCAACCTTTTTCCTTCATTTCTCTTTGCCAAATGACCCATGAGCTTCATGATTACATAATTCTTCACACTTAACTAATTCCTCTTCATAATTCTTCTTGTTAACTTCGTCATAATGTTTAAAGGTAAAAGCATTAACTGATTGTATAAAAGAATGATTACTTCCAGTGCTAGGAAAACTGACAATTAGACAGACTGTTGCAATGCCGTAAGGGCACTGCTGCTAGGATCTCCTTCCATTCTCAGTCCTTCCTAAAAATTCATGTCTGCAATGTAATGGCAGCTACGCAAACACATCATTTTCTTGTAAATTTTGAGCAAAAACATAATTGAGAATTATTGAGATACCTTTAAGGAAATGGAAGAGGGATAAGGAAAATGCCTAGGAACACATCAGAGAATGTCCCAACGGGAAAAAAAGAACATTTTATCTATTTAAGAGAGAATAATAAGCTTGGGAAAAGTCTTTTATACATTCTTGTTGCAGACAAAGTACATCAAGTCTAAATGCATATAGAGAGCTTTTGCCTGAAAGCTGTCTTATACTACAAGTTTGGATTTTATTTCACAGAGATCTGAAGTCCAATAAACACTTGAATATCCCTGCAGAAAAGGTTTCGCATTGGCTGGTAAATCAAGAGTGCTACTTGATTCTGTAGTGCACACCAGAATCAGTTATTGCTATACAAGCTACTATATTGGTACAATGCCCTTTAAAAAAAACCCTAATTTTGAGAAATTATATATGTATCAAATGAATAGACATGATCAACTTGAACAGCTAAAGCAGCACTGCCACAGACATGTGCTTTGACTATAATGAAAAGACCACAGCCCCTCTATTCCTAAAAGGGGTAAGAATCACCAAACACCCTGTTAACTCCCACTGATGGTACACACAGCCAGAATTGGAAACCATTTAGCTTTTGGCTAACTACAAACCCATGTCAATACCCATTCTCGTAACATTAATTTTTTCCAGTCCTCGATCTGGACACTCAACAAACTACCCCAGCCATGACCACACTGAGCAGCAGCTTCACAGACCTTTTGTTAGTGCCACATACAAGGTGTGAAGGAGTCACACATGTCTGCATCTTCCTAGTGAGAAGTCAAAACCAACTGGGGCAAAACAGTGATCAGTTTAACCCAAAAGCAGTTACGTACAACAGTAACATTAAAACCGCTAGAATTTATTAGGTCCCAGAAAACATAAGAAGTAAGTCCAAAAGGGCCGGCACTCCTGGGCTCACTGGCAGCCAAATGCTGCTGTGAGGGCTAATTCTGTGCTTGCCTGAAGGGCTGCTACGTTCATTCTTGCAGTAATACACATTATATGGACTTAAACTGTCCATTGCCTAAGTGGCACTACAGCCAGAAGAGTTTCAATTATGGTGTAACTGAACTACAACTAATGTTATGAAAGGGACCAGCAGCTGCCTCATTAATGGAGACAGCATGAAACTTCCTAGAGAGAATTTAACAACATCACACTCCCAACCACACCAGAAGAGCTGGAAAGGGTGTTGGATGCTCAATGGCCAAATTGTTCTGAGCTCTTAGCACACACCTTGCACCTTAGCCTGGTTTGGGTACATCATTGTGGAATATGGAAGACTTTTGGCTTTTTAAAGCCAAGGGCACCCATGCCACATTCCGAACAATCATCATGTTTGTTATGTTTATTTAATTTCCATAAGTGGAACAAATGGCAACATAGCAGAATCACAGGGTTTTGCCCCTTCAATCTCTTCATTTTATTGGCTAACTGTCTGCTTAGGCTTAGGATAAAGTTTTTAGGTGGGACTCATCCATCACAGCCCAGAGCACTCCCATTTCCCAGTGAAACCACAAATGAGACACCTGAGTGCCAGGATTCACATCAGGCTCTTCCTTCCTGCAAACTCTGTGACAATGAACTCAAGCAATTAGCAAAAAGCACTTTGGCACAAATTAAAATGTTTTCTTTCCACCATCTCTACTCTTCATCAGGAAGAAAACCATCATTAAGAAAATTGTTATTCATATATATGTTCAAATAAGTTAAGAAAAGACTCTGTTCCAGCCTAGAAACTGAAAAAGGCATGTTCACAAGTATGTTGTCACTTCCTGGCAATACTCCTGAAGCTTTAGGTCTTCTTCCATGGGAATATACAGTAACGCACACATAATATTTTTGAGGGTAAATTCCTGAAATTGTAGTGTGACATCGAACATACCACTGCATTCCAAGACATCAGACAAAGATTTTTTTCTACCATAACAAAACTTATTCTTACTTTTCCAGGTCTCTGCCACCACTTACGTTACAGCAGAAGTACTGTGTATCCCTCTCCCCACCAGTGCAAGTTCTTTGGGATGTCAGGGAAAAGACAGCATTAGAGTAATTGATTTATTTCATGGATTGGAAGACTGTTTTCGATATATTTTGATTTTTCTCTAGTGATTCCCCCTTTCTATTTGATTGTACCTGTACCAGCTACAAGTGGCAAACAGCACTTAAAAGGAAAAGGAGGAGGTGGGGGCGAGGTAATTGTCATTATTCTGCTCTGTTGCCATCTATTCCATCTATGGAAGAAAAAAACCTATTATTTCATTATCAAAAAGGTTGCAGAAGTGCAATTGATTTTGTTAAGAAGCAAGGACTCATTAACGTTCCAAAGACTGGAATTGTGCTCATTCACTTGGACTCCCTAGATAACAAAGAAATAAAATTTAACCCAGCAATTCCTCCACTAGCAAACTTACTTGTAACTAAAGTAGATCGTAGATCATCCTTTCAAAAGACTTCAAACCGAGTTAAAATGCTTATAAAAGTGAAGTCTTTTATATGACTCCTGAAAACTTTACCCACTACTTAATTATTTCCATTTTTAAAAATACACATTTTATTGCCAGACTGAGAAATATCTATAGGTGTATTTCTTCAGTAGAGCTAGATATAATTACCATATTGAGTATTTGTTTGTATGTTTCAAACGAGAAACAGGAAATTAAGTAGGCCATCAAAATTTCATAAGCAACATGGAAAAATTAAGTGATAAAATGCCCTCAATCTAATCATATTGGGTCTCTATATTGAAATACAGAATATGATTTTAGTAGGATTAGATTATGATTCAGTAGGATCCATCTATTCCCACATTACTGCCTCCATCATGGAAAAGTGGGGTGGCAGGGTTTTTTGGTGGGGTTTCAGTTTGGTATGGTTTTTTTTTATTTGCAGATGCTTGAGCTCGGACCAGATGACCTACTGTGGTCACTTCCAACCTTATCCACTTTGTGATTCTGTAGTAAGGTTTGACATTTTCCCTCAAGATATTTGGCCAATAAATAAAATAAGCCTTTCTCTAACAAAACAAACAAACAAACCACCAAAAACCAAAAACAAACCACAAAACAACAACAAAAAAACCCAACCAAAAAAAACACAAAAAAACCCCAACAAACAAAACCAAAACCCAAACACTTAAAATCATTTTAGCCTGTGAATACAGTACTTCATTATTCTTAAGTGATGTCAAACATATTAGTCTTTTGAGCAGAACAATTTTTACTACGTACCATTAACATTCCCAGTGTTCATCCACTATTTAAAAATAATGGATTTGAAATTTTAGAACAGCAAACAAGTACTGGGCTGTGTCTGTGACCTGTGGAGAAAGTAAGGATGGCAGCAAGGAGGGAAGGAGAGGTGAGTGCGCAGAAAGATGCCTCAGGCCTGCAGCATTTGAACATTCACTCTCCAGCTGTAATGCTCCCTGTGTTCCTGACCAGTGTGGAAACTGTGACTACAGCCAGCTGAGAGATTCTAGATCCGTTTGTTAGACACGTGATGCGATGTCATACACACCGAAAGCAGGGATTAAAGTGTGAACAAATCCAGGGGCATAAACGGTCAACATAATTAACTGAAATGAGAAACATGATCAGAAAATAAAAGCTGTATTTGAAATCTTAAAATGATGTTCAGTGCAGCATTTCATTTCAAGTCCCACACAGTCAGAATACTCCGCACCTTTGCCAAGAATATTTACCTTCACTTTGTAAAATGCTGTCATATCTCAAGATCAAACTAGGGAAATAGGTCATACAACAACACTAGCAAGTTTTGTAGTGCATGTTCCAGTGCTACTGTTGCTCATTTTCAGGTGACTGGCTGTTCGGACCTGTTGCACTGTAGAGAGAACATTTTGTAAAACTGCTTAATGATCCTGTAAATACAAACAAGTGGAAGCCCAGAAAATTAACTGGTCAATTTAGAGTGAGTGGTTGAGATGACAAAACCAGAGAAAAGATTAAAATGAAAACCAACTAAAGCAATTTTCAGCACTTCAACAGCACTGAGACAGAGAGGAAAATTCTGTTAATGTAAATAAATTATACAAATAACTTTATTTTTAGCCAGCAAATGTGGCTGATCACAAAAACATATATTAATGGAATGTCTTCTAGACATAGGGCAGTCTGCTTTGAGAACCAAACCCAGAAAATTAGCACTGATGAAGCTGAAACGGCTCTTTAAGAAAACAGTTCAAAATGCTCCTGTCTCTCTGCATCCACGACACTGCAGTTCTAGGCAGAGGAAAACCCAGCTTTGACAATCTCTAGTGGCAGAAATGACATGACATGACAAAGGTCAGATGCAGAGCCGCTATCCCTTGCACCAGAAGATCCCAGCAGATGCCTCCAACGTCTCTTACATATCTAGAAAAGGAGCCAGTTGTCACTGAAGGGACAATGGGACAATGTGACTCAATGTCAATTGTTCTTCCCCGTGCCTTCTGGGATGCATGTCATTGATACTAAAATAATAGAGTAGCATGAACATGGGAGACGTATTTCATCTCCAGCATGGTACTGTTGGCAGAAAACTGAATTTTTATGTTTTTTCAACAATTTCAAATATTCTTCCACAAAATAATTTGAACCTAGTGATAACTAATTCTTTACAACCTCTGTTCTTCACAGAAATCCCAAATAGGTTATTCTTCTCATCACTTTGTGAGAGTTATTTTTCCCATTGTGCTTTATGTTCATGAAAAAACATCTGAAACAGATTTGAAAGTCGTTTTAGGGGAAACAATTTTGTTCTGGCAACAAACTTTGTTCTAAAACATAAAGAGTGGTCAGAAGGAAATCTTCTCCAGTTAAGGAGAACTAGAAGCATTAGAGAAACATCTAAGAGCCTTGCAGGAATGGAAAAAACAGGGATGCTCGGGACCACACTAGGACCATGGCAGCTGTGTGATTAATTACTCATAAGGGCTGAAAAGACAGGAGTGGATGAAGACTACAACTGAGACAGAAGAAGCTAAAATACTCAAACCTGGTGGGGAACCCGATAACACAATTCTGCATGAAGTTACACTCATGCCTCACTGCGCTCAATGCTCAATTCCTGCACTGCTGGGGTTTTTATTGTTGTAGGTTTTATTCCCTACTCTAATTATAATGAATAAGGTAATGATTAATGCTGCAAAGCAGACTGATATTCAGTTCTGACACAACATCAGCATGTGGGCCCCTAAATCTGTCAGTGAGGGGCATGGTAAAATACATGAGATTGAACAGACTGAAATAACAAGGATAAATTAAAACTTTAAAAAATTGAATCAAAAGCAAAACCTGTGATACTACACAGATTTATTGCACTGCGCTTTTGAACAGCTAACTTGTAAGACCTTCTCGTGGCTGATCTCAGGTTTACAGGAGGTTAATCAAAATGATTGGGGGCCTTTTCACATATATGTCGCAGGCTCTATGTTTCATTGCATGCATTTCACAGGATATTGCTAAGTAAGAGCTTAGGAACTACTACTCTATTTTGGAGTAAGAAGATTGTTTTTGATAGAGTTTACATAAGGCCATGTCTTAATAGCCCCCAAAGATGTGAGTCCCATTGCAAAAATACTAATTTCTTTTACTAAAATCTTTATGATTCTTTTAATGAATTTTATCTCTCATCCCCAAATTTACACAGACTTCTTCTCATGTTCTCCCATCCCTTCCAAGAACATTTGCTTGGATGCTAATGACTAACTCTATCCCTTCTATTCTTGGGTCACCAGAGTGGTCCTTGAATAAAAGACTCCTTCAGGTTGGGCAATTATGTAACAGCTTTATAATAAAACCAGTGTCTATTTCTTCATGAATTTTCTGAATTCCGATTGATAGTTTTATCTTGTGATGGTTTTATCTTGTTTTATTCATTTATACCATCTAAGCTTTTACATCTCTTCAGAATACGTCTCAACCTAAAATAAAGCAAAATATTGTACCTGTTGCAGACAGCTATGAGCTTTGAAGATTTATGTTAGGAAAATTAATGAAACTACTCATAATTATCTGAAAATCACATCTCAGAAAACATCTGAAAAATCTTGCACTTTTATTGGAATCTCATAGAATTCACTGCTCACTGAAATCTTAAAGGAGCCACTACAGATAGATAATTATAGGGCTCTTCACATAATAAAACCTCTGTGCCATGCTTATTTAAAAAGATTGAAATCCTTCAGCTCTAAGTGACACTAGATCAGGCACAAGCTGGAAAAAATCATATAGCTCACAAAATTACACACCTTTTCATCCCTCTCTGTGAGAAAGAACTCAAGAGAGGGCTCTCATTACAACACTACTTAGAGCAGAAGGTAGCAGCCTTCCCTTTCACCAGCTACTCTTAGTCTAAGTTGACCCACAAAAAGTCTTTTCACAGATGACCATCCCTCCAGGCTGATAAGGTACCAGTAAATCCTCAGAAAGTAGGAACAACTAGAATATAACCTCAGCTGTGAACTCATGCCCAGTATTCAGACTGGGCTTTGCCTGTACGTCTTTGGTTGAAAGGCCTCTTTCTGAGATACCATGAAGAGAGAAAAAAGTGACTCTCGAAGATCAAGTAGCTCTCTTGAAATGGTTCTTAAGTTCAGAAACTTTGCTCACTTTTTTACCTATTCCATTTATTTTAATGTCTTTAAACGTGCTGTGAAATGCAGTCTCTCGTGTCACATTTAGCTCTCAGACAAAATCCGACAACCGTATTTGTCCAGTGCCCTAGAACAACAACCCAGCCCTCAGCACCAGTATTACAGAAATAGCAAAAACCCTTTAAAATATCACTCTTCCTCCAGGTCCAGGGTATCCTTCAGTTTCTCAAGCTATACGTTTCCACAATCAGCACGTCCTGCAGCCATTACTTTGGTATACTTTAATGTCATCAGCATTTAAAAGTATTTTTGAGTAATGCAGCAATTTGTAAGATGCATGTGCCATTTCAATGGTTTGTGGCAAGGGAGTCAGGAACCACTGTAAGTCCTGAGAAAAACAATGTGGATATTTATCTTCCCTTCCTCTCCACTGCCTTCCATCACACGCACATCCCTTCCCTCCCTGTCCCACCCCCTAGACCCTTCAGCCACCACCACAAGCACAAAGCAGACTGGCTGGATCTCACCAGGGAAAATCTCCTGGCCACTGTGGCAACCTGCTGACTATGGATACTGATCCTCTTCTAGTGGTAGGGATGGCTATATCTATACAGCACCCTCTGGGAAAAATTAACCAAAAGCCTTGTTTACAAAGCACCAAACACCAGTGATGGCTTCCTGCATTTCCTCAGCAGCAAAGAGCAGGTGGGCCAGTGACCACACAACACTCAAGCAAGTAATTTTCTTGAAGGTTTATGCATCTGTGATTAGAAAGCACCATACAAGTGGTGTATAGGCTAACCAAAATGCTACTTGTGAAATAATCAGGCATAGACATTCAGGCAGACTGTGATTTTACAAGTCACCAGCAAGGGGCTCACCCTGCTTCTGCACCACTTGCAGTGATACAAAATTCCTCTGCAGTCCTTAATGGTCCAATATGTGGGCAATAGAACATATTTCATAACTGCAGAGCTCTTCTGACCTACCCTGAGGTTGTTTTTCAGAAACAGGTCATTTGTGAGTACATGAGTCGGCACTGGCAATCCGTTAGTATTGTACAGGATTCTAGATCTGTTTTTTAAATGCAGTATTATCGGTTTGTTAACTGAGGAGAAGAAATTTTGTGGGAGGAGGACATCTAGTGATGTGATATATATTTACATGCTTAGCTGTTTCCGTGCACAGTTGAGCTGGAGAACCGGGGAGTTACAGAGAGTTATAAGAGTTTTAAGTGTGTAAGCGTGCAGCTGACTGTGCTAGAAAATAGTAGACCTGGAGATTTGACAGGACAGCATCCAAAACTACAAAACATCCAAAACTACAAAACATCCAAAACAGCAACAACAGAAATTCAACCACCTAATTCTGAAATGAACCGTTATGAAATTAAGTGTCGCAAAGACTTAGTGATGTTGCCACACTTCTCATCTCCAAATCTGGGTTTATACTGGCACTAATCACAACCTACTTGAGCAGAATGACCATGAAAATAACGATACACTTAGCAACAAAAGCTTCCCATTGCATGTCAAAGACGTTCACTGTAGCAGCAACTCTGAAATATAATGATGGTTCTCCTTTTAAATTATTTTCTTAAGTAGTTTTTTAGTTCCCCCAAAAGCAATAATTATTACATCTCAAACTGATAAAAGTCAAAGCAGTTATTGTGCGTTGTAGCTCACTTCAACTAAGTTTCACCAGTGAAGCACAAGAAATTCAAAACTATAGACAGAAATATAACTATCATAACAGTCATCACTAGCACCTGCTATTAAATTTAATATTACTTGGGGAAAAATGCTGCATATCACCTATATAAAACAAATATCAGTATCAAACTCATGTAACACCATTCACATCTGCATTTATACAATTTCCAGAACAATAAAAAAATATTCTTTTTCACATTTTTCAGAATAAAAATAAGTCATTACGGTAAAGCAATAAAAAAAAAAGTTTAAGAGACAGTTAATGACTTTCAAGGAAAAAAACCCATTATTAAATATGTTAGCTAAATGAGGACTAATATCTTTTTATTAGAGAGCCACAGAAAAACTCTCAAGGGACATACATTTGCTTTCATATATTTTTTTGTTGTCTTGCTATTTCAGATCTGAAACTAGCTGCACCAGTAAATTTATAGGTGCATATTGAACATGTTGGCATTTCTACTGCACTAGCAGCATGACTAGCATGTCCCATAACATTCACTTTCATACAGAAGGATACAGAAGGATTATCTTTGAATGATATTGCCAAAAATGAACTCGTAGTTCGAGGAAAACCAGAGTTGTTCATGGAGATTTTTCCCTTCAGTGAGATGTATAACAGAAAAACACCCACAGATGAGATGGCTTCTGATTTCAGTCTTTGTATGTGTATACAAGGAAGAATACCTCCATAATGCATATTATGAGCATTCCAGAAATAAATTATGTCACATGGTACATCCAGAAGAATCGAAAAATTTGTGCAAATCATGTTAATTAATCATACCCCCGACTTTGGACTGTAATCCAACAAAATTGTAGTACTTGAAATGGTTTCTTTGTAAGAATAGCTTCTATTGGCAAGCTCTATGCAGTATGAACACTGCAAAACAAGATTTTGACAGAATTTATCAGAAGTAATAAAATGTAGTATCAAGGCAAAAATTTACCTGCTATTTACTTTGATAGTTAGATGGTTATTGCTATAGCTACAGACACACATGGAAGATAATTCTTAGTATTTCGATGCTAACTTAACACTGCTGAGAAGCAGGACACATGGGAGCACTGCTTCAATCTTCTTCATAAGAACCGTAAGTTAGTGGAATATTCCTCAGGTGTTTTCCACAACTTCTCAGAAAATCTATGTAGTAATCACAGTGCTGAAATTACTGTGGTTTTTGTGCAAAAAAATTCTATATTGCCTGATGGAGCTGCAAAAAGCCTTTTTATCTATCAAACTAGGAAAAAACCCCCAAACACACAAACAAACATTATTCATTTCAGTTGTTTGCCTTGCTTCCTTCTACACACTTCAGACATCTTTCTTTGAGGCTCTGAAGGCGCTGATCCAGAACTGGGAACAGAGGACTTGTGGGAAGGCAAGTCCCAGCAAGGCTGAGCTGGTTGGGTTGAGCAGGGCAAGACAGAAGAGCCTGACGCTGACAGCACTGTCAGCATTGTCATCATTGTCATTGATTATGACAATATGGTAGTATTCATGGCTGAATTTCTGGATCAGTTTGTATTGCAATAGAGTGAATACATACAAAGCTGTTTGCTTTTCAACAAGTTATTTATAATTTTTTTTACTATTTTTAATTACTGTCTTCATTAGTGTATTACTTACACTAACAGCAAAAATTTAACTGGAAGATAAATATTTGTTGTACTTTATTCCAAGTCATACACTGAGAGAATAAGAAAATTTATCATTGGTAGAAATTTAGTCAGAAAAAAAAAATCAAACACCACCTTCTTTTATCACATTGCAGAGCCCAAATAAAGTATTTTTCTCAATTTATGCTACTGGAATTTATAAACCTGGAGACTGTCTGAAGACATTCTTTAGGAATCAATTGAATTCTCTACTATTGTCTATTGTTGCATTTCCTCAACAATTAACACTGGAATACAAAGTATATGACTTTTATATAGACAGAAAATTACTCTAAATTTAATCTAAACAAATTCTCTCATTTCAGCTGATATAGTCCACTGAAGTTGTCAGCAGCCAGAATACTGAGCAACTTTTTAAGGAAAAGTAATGCTAGGTGCCTTGCAGTCTGATTACCATAAATTGCTCTTATACTCCATTGATTATTAAAATAAAGGTCCATTTCCCTTACACATTGACAACTCCTTTCAGGAAGAGGGAAAGTTTCTCTGTCATGCAGAAAATTTTCATTCCAAAGTTTTCTAAACAAAATTGGCAGTGACATTGCTGTGATTATTACAGTCAAGCTTCTGATTTTTTAATATTTTCAACGTGACAGATTTATTTCTTCTCAAATAAAGAAAAAAATCCTTCTTAGAATAAAAATATATAGCTTCCTTATATTTCCTGATTCTGAAAATTACCAAGTGCCAAGCTGTGAACATAAGGAAATTGAAGACCCTTGAGGGTGACCTTAAGAACCACAAAGGTGGGGAATTGTGATATAGTGGTTTAGGCAATTTCATTGCAGCTGCTTGGCTCTCGAAAAATGAGAAATGGGTTTTCTATTACTAAATATAATGAATTCCCTTTCTGTCCTGTCACAAATTGTCAAACTTCATTAATGAGAAGAAAGATGTGGCACATACATATATAAAAAGTAATATGAATATACATATTTAAAATGGAGAAATGCTGCACATTGCTACAGGAGGATTCTATCTCTGCATCAGATATTGCATAAATCTTTGTAAATAAGATATTTCAAAATTAGTCAACATTGCAATATAATGCCACTTCTATACCTTCAGAGCAATTTGCTATTATTTGCAAAAGAAATGCCTACGTGCTTTTCAAGTGCATAGATGCAGCTCGGTAGCTGTATTTCAGAATAATATTTAAATTACATTTACCTTTAAAGCTTGTTCCAATGGAAAAAGGCACCTCCTTTTATAATTTAGTTTAAATATTTTGCTGAATAGGGGTGTAAAATATATCATAATTTAATAAAATGATTTGTGCTTTTGTCCTTGCCATTATATTAAATTCATTGTGGCTCATTTTGATCTTGAGGACAGCAGTGGCTGTCCTTTATTCTCTTATGCAATACATGAATGGGTATACTGTCAAAAGGAAATGCTCAGATTTTGCTTGATAATCACTGTAAAATACTTAAAATTTAATTTAGAGTTACAGCAATAACAAAACTGAAGGAATTCACTTCATGCAAATTTCAATTTATGCCCAGCCTTAAGCTGGGCTGCTGGTAGTTAGACTGATCTGGAATCATGCAGGACTCTACATCTGCATGTTCCATAGAGCTCAATGAACCCAGCAGACACCCGGAAGGACAAAATGAGATCACTTATATCTTATAGGCAGGATGAGTTACCCTGTGACCCATAACCCTTTCTGGCACAACTCCCAACTTATGTATCTCTACTCTATCGAGAATTAATTATATCTAAACTTTCCAGTAGGTAGTAGTATTTAGACAACTAGTAATAGCAAGATTTCTACAACTACAGAAATTAAGTATGTCATACACTTCTATGATCCTTGTTGACAAGTGAAACAAAACAGATTTCTTCTATACAAAACTGTACCAAAAGAAAAAAGTGATGCTGAAAGTCATTGAGTAACTTGAACACATCTAATGTCATAGTGGAAAAAATGCTGCACAGTAATTCAAAATATTCCGCTGATAGGAAACCTGAAACTGCAAGCTCTGAACCAGGGGCAGCAGAGAAATCTGACCATCTGCGAAAGAGTTTTCCCTTCACTGGAGTAGACCAGCACAGCTTATTGGTAGTATGTGCCCACAAACCCAGCAGCCCCAGGTCTTGGGTCACTGTATTCTGGTCACGTCTGCTACTCCAATAGACCCTGCTCACAGAGTACCAGCTCTTGAGGTTCGCTGAAAGTATCTGAAAGTGAGGATTTGTTTCCTTCCGAGCTGTTCTGCAATCACAGACTCCACAGGAGGTTGTGTCCCTGTATCTAACCTCTTTACTCACTACCCAAATCCTCCACAACATTAATTAGATTGATGCTGTATTAGAAAGGATTTTTCTTCTTGCCTTCTCGGCAGTTGCCTCAGAAGTGTCAAATCTCCATCAAACCTGATCACTGGATGTGCTCCATGGCCTCCCTCAGGGCTCCTGAGGTCCATCTGTCCTCAGCCTACACATCCAACCTTCCTTCCAAGTGGAAACCAAGGCAGAACAGGCACGGCAGGGTGTTGTTCAAATGCACCCAGCTGTTAGTTGTGTGCAAAGTCAGCGCAGCAGCCTTACCATTTAAACATCGCCAAAGGGTCTTTGCAAATTACTTATCCCTCAGAAATTTTGCTCTACTACTTCTCCCTCTGTTATGTGTTTAGAGCATTACTCTGTCCCATTTATGCAGGGCATGCTCATTTCTGCTGCTTACATAGCAATCCTGAATTTGAGAGATAGTCTAGAAAATCTGGCAAAATTTTAATTTCTGGAAATTAAAACAGAAACAGAATATTTTCATGTAGTAATCAATAGGAAATCTAAGGTCTGAAGAGAAAGATTATTCCATCTTCCCAAAGTACACGGCAGTCCATTGCTGCTTGTGCCCATACTCAACCTTAAAATGCTCTTTTAAACAAAGCAGGGTTAATTATCTAAATAAATGCGAATTTTTTTTAGTGTGTGCAATGTCATTTATTTTTCACAGATGGCTAGCCATATTGGAAACATCACACAAACAAATGCAATTACAGCGATCTGAGAAAGGGAAGATCCCCACCAGTAAATCCAGTTCAAGTCACCAGTAACTCTGCTAAAATTACCAGAATTAAAGAGTAGTGAAATCAGGATCTATTAAGGGTGAAGGATTTGTTCCTAGGGTGAATATCCTCATGAAACCAAAGATTTATCACAATTAATTTTTAAGAGTTTCTGTTGTTTGGTCCTTCTGGCTTTATTGTATCGATGAAACTGGAATTAGTCCTTTTAACTGAAGACACCAGCTGAGAGCCTCACCTGGTGCAGTATCACAGAAGGCAATCAGTCAAACATCACCACCTGTCAATATTGGGGGAATTGGATCTACTTGCATTACGACTATAAAGTGTCTGTACAGCGTCTGTCTTGCAAGCAGTTATCGACACAGAAACAGCGACATCAGCAGCCCCGTCAGTGGCAAAGACATTTTCAGGGTTCTCAGCGTTATCTGCAGAGACCTCTAGTGGGAAAGAGCAGCAATGCTTCCATTTCTTCCCAGACCACAAAATCGGACTTCATTTTTGTAACTATCGTGCTAATCCATCCGCGCTCTGAACAGATCTCTGCTTTTTGGCATAACGAATTCAAATACAAGTGAAAGAGCAGCACCAGGCGATGAGCAGAAGCCGACAGCCTGCACTCAGCAGGACGGAGATGGCCTGCTGATACAGAGGCGGATCTCCCCAGCTGCGACTCTCCCAGTACCCAGCCCCACCGTGGTCTCACCTTCAGAGACACCCACAGCTCCCAAGCCATTTCAGCTACTCCCAGTCTGGTCACGCTTGACCTCTGGTACTGCACACACACCTATTTGCACACCCAGTGATCCAGCCACCGGCGCCAGGGGCACACACACCCCTGTGGCCCATGGTCCTATTCCAGGGGCTGGCACTGGTTTTCAGTCACTCTGGTATCTCCAATGGCTGGCACAAAGGCACAGAGGCAACCTTGACCCACCATCTGACTCCAGTCACTGCCATCCAGATCCTCCCAAACCCCACCCCCTCATACCAAATGGAGAATCCCTTGTCCAGGAAGTGTTAGAAAGGCTTTTAGTAAGAAGGCAGACTGATGAGGAGCAGGGCATCGCTGGAGAAGTGCACATGCAATCAGGCCTCTTACTCCCTCCTGCTTTCCCCATTCTCATTCCTCCCCAAATCATCTAAATCTCTCCCTTTCCTCGCCTTTGGTTTCTCCCCTAAGCATCCCATAATAAGTCCTGTGCAATCCCAAAATGCACTGCCTTGTTTCCCAAAATGGGCCGTGTTTTCCTAGGTAACAGCTCAAAAAGTGCTCCAAATTTGACTCATCATGATGTGTGTCACCCTGGCACACTGAGGCTGAGGCTTTCCTGGGGTTGCCCAGGGAGGGACTAGGCACGGTGCCCCCTACTCAGAATGCACAGTTTGGGTTGCTGTCTGCCTCTGAGTATCCATGTGCTCCTTTGGGCATGAGGAGATAGGCCCTCCGTGGGCTGATGGCTCCTGTGATGCGCCTAGGAGCAACCTGTCAGGGTAATATTTGGAGTCCCCCCCACCCACCTCCTCCTGCTCCTTTGTGGGTAAGCACAAGGAAGTTTTATCACATAAACTAAAGGACAACACATTTAAAATTTGATTATATTTAGAATGACTTATAAATTCTTATGCACTGCACCCCCATGAACAGCTCCAAGGTCATCTCTAAATGATCTTATAGACTCTACATCTTCCACTTGGCAGCAGCAGTATGGTGAGAAATGGCATTGCTTTACTGTGAAGAGAAGAGAACATGTTGGCACAGCCTGAAACAATAAACCTCCCTGCTCTCCGTAAATAACAATGGTACCAACAAAGTTATAGCTGGTAAAACCATTAGCAAAAACATTAACATGAGAATGTATAGAACAGTTTTGCATAAGATTCAAAGATAATAAGCCAACAAATGAATACATTACACTGCTATAGTTATCTAAATTGTATTTCATGTGTCCTAGGGACATGGACGTAACTTAGGTAACACTTATTGACTGACAGATGACAGATTGTCTCCATAGACTTCTGAAAACAATCTTCTGAAAAATACTGTTTACTGCAGAAAAAGTAGTGCTTGAGCTAAAAGCTGATGGTCACTTTTTCTTTTTGTCAAATTTGTCATGTTTAACAATCCCAGTCCAACGTGATTAAAAATGGAGCAAGTAGTGTAAATGCAGAATTATAAACATTAAAGAATTTTTTTTTTATCAAGTAGTATACTAGAAGGAAAGAACAGAAGACCGACCTCATTTTCTGTAGATTTTCATAGCAATGAAAGAAAAAAATAAGCTATTTTTGTCAAAGTATAACATAACCCTGGGATATCACAAATAACAGTTCTACACTATAGAAATTGCATCACATAACTAATAAACTACCTCACTCAGAATGTTCAGGTTGTGGCTCAGCTGTTATGGCAAGGAAGTATATGGAGAGTTTTAACAGAACAGAATCTTACTAACAGTTAAATGTTGAACAGACCTGGCCCACAATTTTTCTTTCGTTGATTATAGGGTGGTGTATTATACTGACCAGTTATCACACACTAACCCCCAGAATACCTTCAGTCTCTGTAACAGCTTTCCTCAGCTGTCCTCCCTAAGCATGGGGGACTTCTTCAAGACCTGGGGTTATTTCGGCTGACCCAACAGGTAGATGTTCTTGGCTTCACTGAGAGTACAAAATCATCTTTTACGAGTTAGAGGCAGTGAGAGGGCAGAAGAAGTTTCTTATAGGAACAGTCAGGCGCTGGAGAAACAAGGCTGATGGCCAGTATTAACACTAAAGATAAACCCAAGGCAGGGTGCCAAGTATACAACTTACATTGGGTAGCGCTGTCCCCAAAGGCCACCTGGTTCCCATATATCCTGCTGTGCTGTGGCCAGTCAGATGCAGTTTTTCTCTTACCACACACATGCAGGGGGTAGTGATTTTGACCAGGCAATAGTTTGTGTTTGTTTGCTCTTGTTGTCTCAAAAAAGAACCCTGGGAGGCAATCAAAACTCCTGGCTGGGAAGAATCCAACCTGAAGTGGAGATAAAACGGTAAGAAACTGACAAAGCTTGTGAAAACATCCCAGGTTTATCTATGCCTCAGGCTAATATTTAAGAGGGCAGGCCTAAGTGTTGCTGCTCTTCAGTACCAGGTATGTGCATTAAACAGCTTATTCTAGTAGGTGGCTGTACAGGACCTTAAGGTTGGGCGGGATATATAGTTTGCTTTTAAGTTTTATAACCTTCAAGAAGAATTAACACTTTTTACTGTGTTTATTTTTGTGGTCCTGGAATATATCCTGTCCCTGATGCTAGGCAAGTTCTTTATGCTTGCCTCCTGATAATGAATTATGCTCACTTGAGGATACAGCAAACAATTCTTTGTTGTCATTAATAACAAAATCAGTCATACTTGTTTTGCTGGTTATAAATTCGTATGTTCTCTCTTAGCAACTGTTTACAAGATAAACAAGCACATGGAATACACAGTGAGTATAAAAGAAAATGAGAAAATGAATCATCCTGTCACTCTATTTGGAGCCCTCACAAAGCAGAAAAAGCCTGAAGTGTGCAATAAAGTTATTACAAAGTGCATCATACATACATACATCTACTGAATTATAGGTTTGTGTTATCACAGTACTTCAGTGAGCCCTAGCCATGAACCATGAGAAGCCACTTCAATCAGCGTGATATAAGCGAAAAAAATTACTCTTTTCCAGAGCAATTACTCTGAGAAACATCTCAGATGTAGAGTGCAACAAGTGCTTGCAAGCAGCTTCCCCACAGCTTAAATTATAGGAGTACAATTTTGCTGCACTTACAAAATGATGTTAACCTACTGTTTAGAAGTCAATTATGAAAATGGTGAGGAATTGGATTTTGGAATCGACAGGAAGCCATGGGCAACTGAGCCAACCCTCAATAATTTCTGATCATTCTATATCTAAAAAACTAAGCCTCTTGCAAGTAAAATTATTTCATTGTGTAGTAGTGACTTCTTTGTCTCAGAAGATGGCAGTAATCCCACAGTATTTTATGCATTTAGAGATGCAGTTGCTCTCAAGCCTTTTCTAACAGCTTTCTCTATTTAACCACTAAAGAAGTAAATATTCCTAATCATCATTTAGCTATTAACATGGAGTTTGTACATTGCAATTTACCACCTATTCATGGCAGGGAGTTAAATTTATCTTAAATGAGGCTAAAATGAAACTAAACTCACTTGTATTAAAATACCTTATTAACAAGCTTCTAAAAGGACATGTATAAGGACTTATAGGGCCCAATTANCAATATGCTTTCATGGATATCTGGAACTTGGTCTGTAAGTCAAGCCAACGTGATGGGATAAGGGATCTTTGAGATAAGATAAAGGTGGTCTGGGTGCCATCTCAGACCTAGCGGAAGGTTAACAAAGCTAGTGGAGATTAACATAGCTGGGGGAGCAGAATATATCACTGAAAATGGCCTCAAAGAGTGCAGAATTTATGGGCCACAAGGAAAGGCAACCCAGAAACTGTGCTGAAATCAGCTCAGACTGGGTAAAATGTAATTCTGTCAGAGGGAGATTGCAAANGCAGTTGCTCTCAAGCCTTTTCTAACAGCTTTCTCTATTTAACCACTAAAGAAGTAAATATTCCTAATCATCATTTAGCTATTAACATGGAGTTTGTACCTTGCAATTTACCACCTATTCATGGCAGGGAGTTAAATTTATCTTAAATGAGGCTAAAATGAAACTAAACTCACTTGTATTAAAATTCCTTATTAACAAGCTTCTAAAAGGACATGTATAAGGACTTAAAGGGCCCAATTACCTGCCTCAAACACTGTTAAGGCCACAGAAAGACTTTGCCAGGAGATAAGCTACTGTAGGGCACTAACTCCAGTCCTGGCGGAGGTGAGATCTGGCTAATGCATCCAGGCAGAAATTCCCACTGGGGCAAAGTGTATAAGGAAGTGACTGCTCGTGTGCATATCACCAGTCAAAGAAAGATGAGTCAAAGTTATGGGATAGATGGCACCTGTGACCACTGAAGCCCTGCCCCCCTNCTGAAATCAGCTCAGACTGGGTAAAATGTAATTCTGTCAGTTGGAGATTGCAAACACCGACTCACAACCCACCAACTCAAAAGAAAAGAGACTGAGCATGGGACTAATTAGCATTAGAAGTGAGGGACTAATTTAACCAATAGAATAAGAGAACTGTGTAGTCAATGAGCATTAAATCCTTTGTTTGCTAAAATGTATAAATAGTGAAAATCTTTTAACAACTTGGGGACCCCGACCACTGAGAAGCTGAGGGTGAAGAAGGGCCAATGCAACGCATTTGGATCCATGGGTGATGACTGTCTTCTGCTTGATCTCTCTCTGTCTCCCCTCCCTGTCTCTTCTATTTCTTTATATCTCTCTACCTCACACTTACTTTTAAATAAAATCTGTATTATGGACTTTGACATATTTGAACCTTAATTCGGGCAGATACATGTCTCACTGATCGGATCATAACAACATGTGATACTATTTATTTAGTATTTACTGACACTGAGGAGATATAAAAAAAATTTAAAATTCTGTGCTTATCTCAAATTTTACAGTCTCTTTCTCCAGCTCTTCCATAGAGGTTTAACAGAAGCCTGAAAGAACTTTGAATAACTAATTTAAAAAAAAACAAAAAACACAAGATAATTTCTCAGATTTGCACTGAAAGTTCATCAATTCACTTAAATGAAGCTGGTTGTTTACTTTTGTTTAAAAAAGAATAATTTAGACAATAACTATACTGAAGCACTTTTCTTTAACTCAATTTTGATTTTCATTCGATGAAAGAAAGAAAAAATATGTTCATACCGTATATAACCTGTAACTAATTATGACACTGAATTTCATCAGTGCTAAATGACACACACTGAATGCCACAGAAGGAAAGTGCAATCTCAAGACAGTCTTGTGTCCTGAAATGTCTTGCTAACAGGCCAGACTGACAACAGAAGGTGATGAAGCCCAGGACTACCAACTGATTTAGTGTTGCACTAGAATTGCAACTGCTAACTTTATATTCTTTTCATTGATTTTAGGACTATTTTCTAGGACCTGTTCCTTGGTTTCATAAAGAGTCCTTAGAACATCTTGAAATTTTCAAGGCACAGACACCAGACTGAGAAAGAGTCCTAGCCTACTCTGAAAATTATTTTTAAGAATTGAAAAAAATTTTAAAAGGGAAGAAAAAGGTGGAAACTGACAACTTACATGGCTGAAGACTCAGTCCTTAATAACTACCAACTATTAAAAAGTTCGATAGCAATAGCTGCCACTTTTAGTGTGTAAAAATGGTTTCTTGCAATGTTTCCCTTACAGAGGCCAAATATTTTAAAGCTTAGATTTTTAGTTTTCAAATATATTTCAATTATTTAAGGAAATTCCTAGTCTAAGTAAGCGTAGAGAAAAGTCTGAAAAATGTGTGCCAAACATAGTCTGAAAAACAGTATAAGGCAATCTTTGTAATGCTTTGGCATCACAGAATTTTTTGGCAACTTGTTACATTGGGTACTCACTGGGAGTTGTGGAAGCTCCAACTTGGCAATGAATGAAGCAACCTGAGTTCATTTTTAAGACTGAAACCAGAACTATGAGTTTTATGGTATTTCTCTCAGCCTTCCTTGACTTGTCTTCTTTTTGAGAACTTGAAGTGACTCCAAGACAACCGGTCACAATCTAACACACTTAAATGTTTACTTCCAGTTTCTTCCTTCATTTCATAACTTTCTATAATTCTTTCTAGCACGCCTTTTAGAGCCCTGGTTCCTAAAATCTTACTTCTAAATTTTAAAATGCATTTCATGTTAATTTTAAGAATTTTCCCTTCTCCTCCAATCACTGCTGAGTTACTAAGGCAAACGCAGACGACGAGTGGGAAGAAGAAAAGGAAGAGATCATCTCCTACTATTTGCTGAGATGGGTACAACTTTATTAATGAAAGTTATTAATGTTTATTAAGAAGATGCGTGACAACTATCTTCAAGTTGTCTCATGCACAATAT
This sequence comes from Oreocharis arfaki, assembly GCA_013398015.1. Taxonomy (NCBI): domain Eukaryota; kingdom Metazoa; phylum Chordata; class Aves; order Passeriformes; family Paramythiidae; genus Oreocharis; species Oreocharis arfaki. Next base: position 1,132,929 of record VZRR01002857.1, on the reverse strand, counting down.
GTGAATATTCTGGCACTTTGCAATCAGACAGAAAATTTTCTGAGCCTCTTTGTGAAATCACCTAGCATTAAAGAAATTTTATTTTCAACATAGAGAAATATTTGGCAGTCCGATCATAGCAATCTTGCTCGTCACTTAAAAATGTTGGCATCCTGATATATTAAAGTTTTACTTCACTACTCAGTATGATTAAAATATCGTAGTCAGGGGGCTTAATATGAAATGTCTCTATGAACTACATTAACCATACATTATCAAACTGAAAGTCACACAAAAGGATTTATTTTGTCCTGATCAGTCTAAAATTAATTCTATATTAAAGGTACCTTGCAAATGATTTATCTACAAGAGAGTAGGGTAATGCTTCTACTTTGAATCAGAGCGACGTGATAGGGACAAATAATTTTAACACGTGAAAGTCATTCTACTATAAACAATCACAGATGTTATGAGAATAATGGGCAGAGCTTTTTTTAAATTGTGAAAGCACACAGAGACTGTATTTTTATACTGTTAGCATGCCTGTCCTATCTAATAGGTCATATTACCTTAGCAGTGAGAAACAGCTCTCATCGTCTGTTTGCTCAGGGGGCATCTTCAATGAAGCCAACATAGTTGAACTGGTATCAAAATTCAGCAAATTAAAAACCTTGTAATAATAACTGTACACAGGCAAAATCTGGTCCTCAGAGATGTGCAAGCACATTCTGGTCCTGTGTGCCTGTGGCTCAACAGGACAGGTTCTGCCACCCACTGCTGCCAGCTAGAACAGCTGCACAGCTGCAAATGGGGAGCAATTGTGATGGTTTTCCAAGAAGAAGGTTTCTAGGCACTGAAGATACCTCTGTACCTTGCTAGCACCTTGTGAAAGACTGGGTTGGCAGATACCACCATGGTGTCTTATTTCACTCACACTCCAGACTGAATGCATGATCCTGACTTTGCTTTCGAGTGTAAGTCAGGTTAGCACTGCATGCATCTATTCCAGCCTTTACTCCCACAAGTAAATAAAAAATTTTAAACCATCCTTAACTGATTGGCATAGACCAACCCACAGTCCCACCTTATTTTAGTTGTTGGTAGGCTGCATTCTGTAGCACACACAGAAATAGAGAGCTGTTTTGACTACACAATCTCTTCATAACCTAAATATCTCAACATGGAACAGTTAACATTTCAGCATAACTGCAAAGTTCATCACTTATGTTAGACTTTTTTCCCAAACACTGATAAAATCATTAAGCAGCAGAAGTCAGAGAACTGATCTCTATAGGGTGTCATGAGAAACACAATCACTCAGTAATGATTTCTTATTTATAATTACTATTGGAACTCGTCACTTAATCAGCCCTAAATTTATTAGTGCCGTGTTGATTATCATGCTGGACAATCGACCAAGATGCCATGCTACACTAAGTCAAATGCCTCACAAGAACAAGTCTGGTACATCAAAAATATTACCTTTATAAACCAAGCTTGCAACCTTATCAAGAAGTGGCTCCACAAGCATCCATTCTATTACTTTGTCCAGGATCAATCTCACAGCTTTTGGATTAATCACTTTTTTGTATTATCTTATACACTCTTACTGACTCTGGTGCAGTGCTAGCTTTCTGCCAACTCAGGCAGCTTCTTGGCCAGCTGCTGGATGAAGCTGTTCTGGACTGCTGGCTTAAAACTTCTGTCTTTATTCATCTCACTATTCTGAACAGCAGTTTAGTTACAACATGTTTACTTGCCATTCTTCAACAGAAATACATCTTCTGTTTGCTTTTTCCTAACTGCAGAACATAAACATAAACTAAAGGAAAATCCAAACTTTTGAATTGTTCCCGTGAACTCCACAATACCTACATAAAAATGAGCCAATACTGCTGGTACATCACATTCTTCTTAATCCTTAAACATTTCTTTGCATTGTCCTTAGTGCTTCTTAAATGTGGTTTTTTTGCTTATTGGTGCATTTTAACTGTTAGTTAGTCTGCACTCCAATTTGCCATGAATGTTTGTGCCATGCAGATGCCAAACATGATGACAATGCTTGGAGATGAACCAAGAGTACGTCATGGCTGTGCCAGTGTAGAGGAGCAGCTGAAGGTCTGTGCTCTGCTCATACCAGCTACACAATATCGTGTGTGTGCATACAGCCAATGCACATGTGCCTCGGTGCTGAACTGTCCTGGCTTCTGTGCATAGAATTCCAGATAACTTGGTTCTGGAAACCATACATATTTGGAGAAATGAGTGCTGAAACTCTGACCTCAGGACAGCCTTTCACCAATCTGTTGTACCCTGAAACAGCTGTTACTAATCTCACTGTTTCTGCCCCTGGATGTCACTGCTTATTTACATCAATGGTTTTAGTGTTGATTTAATCTTTACTGAATTTTTAAATAATTTCTTCATTTGCTCCCTCTAATTTTTTAAGTTAAAGTACTAAAGAAAGTCATGAAAAGCTAAGAAGAAAAGAAATGCGTCATTATTGGCAGCACTATTTTTTATGGGAACACAGTGAATCTGCTTGCAGAACGTGTTTCAGGCAAGCAAAACCCTCCTTCATGGGGTTCTTGAGAAAAATGGCAAGTGGTCAGTGATGACTGAGCAGCAGAGCTTGGACACAAAGTCTAGAATTGCTAGTGTAAATATTCATTCATGAACATTAAGTATCCCACCCAAATTTGGGCACCCCAAAATTGGACTGAGCCAGGTTTCTTATTGTTTCTCTGCAGTCTTATTGGCTTGTTCAGGTGCAACACAATTTGAGTCACTAGTAACTCCCATATTATGAATTACCAATGGCAGTAAAACTTTGCAAAGCAGCTGTATCTTTGCAGAATTCTTGCTGCCTGTTGACCCAGGTGTCCCTAGAGTCAGTCTTGAGATAGCTGTGTCCTTATGATGCCAGATGACACTAGGAGGGTTTCAGAGATGTGCTAGAGGAGCTAGGATGCTGGTGTTTAGGTCACCCAGGCATGTCTTTTCTCCTTCATGGACAGCTCTAAGCTTCTAGGAAGCCAAGTCCTTCTTTCCAGGACTGTCCTTTAAAGCATAAACATTATTAAAGTCTCATGTAAAATTCCACCACCTTGTTTCATTACAGGGTATAATGTGACCCAATGAATATGACTAGCAGCAAAGAGGTTTTTAAAAAAGCAAATTTTTTTGACTAATAATGAAATGTTTGCCATTTTTTTTCAGATGAGTGAAAATAATCATTGAATGAATACTGCCCATGAGCTGTAAACACAAAGTTCTGTTGTATTTCTTGCATGGCAGACACTCTTTTCAACAGTAATAACCATACAACAGGATACAAGGCAAAATTATTCAATAATCTGTGTAGTTAACAAAATTGTTTTCTATAGCGGTAGTGTTTGCATGTCTTAAAATTCAACTGATCCACTCTTGAACTCATTAAAACTTCTGGTCTCCACTACATCCCTGAGTATGTTTCACAATGTAAAAATTGCTTCCTTAAAACAAAATAGAATAAAGAGGAAGAATGGGTGGAAAAAGTAGGAATAAAGAATCTGTTCTTTGCCAGTGTTCTCAGCTGCTAACTCATTTTTCTGTAGAACTCACAGTTTTTTAGTTTACCTGCCTTAGCCTATTGTCTGCAAGTTTCGTCATCAGCAGTTTGTAGTTTCCTACATTAGTAGGTAAATGTATATATTTGATTTCATAGAGTTTTGCTAGTCTTTAAACAGTCTTTAAATTATAGAAATAATTAAAATATTGTAACAAATTTATTTGCTTAATAATTTTTTTGTCTAACTATGGAAATATTATTCATCAGGTATTTGGCCTGTCTAAAATAAAAATTAAAACTTCTGTTTAGTAAAAAATATATGAAAGTCACACCACACAGTAGACTTCTAAAACCTCTCCCTCTGATTCTCTTCCAAACTTCCCACATCAGTCGCATAGCACTGTCTGTCACTCCATCTGGTTTGCCAAGCTGTGGCAAGCTCTCTGTATATTCAGCCTTTAGTAATTACATATTAAGAAGGCCTTTTTTCTCCACTTCTACCTGAAAATAAAAAGATGTTTCCATACTCTTTGAGTAAGGAAAGGCTTTTGAAAAGAGTATTAGAAAGAAGTTGCAACAAATTCGTATAAACTCAGCTATGTAAATGGGCACAGAGGTTTGCATGTACAATCACTTAGAAGTGAATGGTGACCAAAGATGGACCAAAGGTTGGACTTGATGATCTTGGAGATTTTTTCAACCTCAATACTTCCATGATTCTAGGATATCATGGCCAAAGCAAATATGTTCTGTGAAGTGTACAAACAAACAGGCAAGTAGTGTTCCGGCTGCGTGTCAGGAATCCAGAGCTGTTACACAGGATCCTTCTCATGCTCCCAGCCCAGAGGCACATTTATTGCTGGCAATAAAAAGGAGGTTCAGCTAGCATGTATTTCTGCTGCCTTTTTTTCCCCTAGTACCTACATGTGAACTGGAAGAAAAGGAAAATAGGGAATTTAATTTTGGTAACACCACCACAGCTAAAATAAGCTTGCCATCTCACTCTCAAACTAGTCTTTTACAGGAATTACTTTGCACCACAGAAAGGAGGCAAACTCCCCATTACATTAAACACTAATTCATAACTGCAGAAATCTCAAGGGTAGCATTTTGCTACTTTGCCCGTACAAGGTGCTTTTGACAGTCATCTCAATTTTTATAAATAGAGGGAACTTCCCTATGCAGCAATGGAAGAGTCATTCTTGGTTGAAAACTGAAGCACAGTGGTTTTTCCCAGCTGACAGTAAAAAACTGATGGATCAGACCATCTGAGTAGGGATTCCCACTTTATTACAGGTTTGTTTTGTACTGACAGCATGAGAAATTCCCTGAGTATTACCTTAGGTAGTCTTGAGGGAGTGTTTAATTTGTCAGCATCACAATTCCTTGATCATAAAATTGGAAAAGATTAAGCAATGTTTGAGTAAATCATGTAAAAATTAGAGAAATCATTTAGAATGAGGTAATTAATATTCAATATTCATTTAGTTAATAACTGGTGTCTTCATACAGATTTTCAAATAAATTACTAGGTTGCACATAGTGCTCTAATAATTTGGACTAGGTATTGCATTCTCTGCACCGTGTAAATTTTTTATTTCAATTATCTGTTGATAGCAAAGGAGTCCTTTTAGATTTTTGGAAAGTAAAAGTAAAATTAAAATCTAGTTGTTGTTAGAGATTTTTGCTTTTCTAGCAGATAATATTTAGCTATTCTAGTATATCTATACACTTTTAAGTTCTTAGCGCCATGAAGTACCATATTAGAAAATCTCTCAGACCACCTCTAATGAAATAGCAATATTGGATGTTTCATAAAACAACCATTGGTGCAATTTATTATCATATGCCTAAATTAACGAAGGCCCTAAGAACAGAGGAAGTAGTTTATATTTTTCACAATTACAAGGTCACATACAAACCATTAATCCAGAGCAGCCACTTACAATCACACTTTTCCAAGAGTAGTTTGGTTATCTGCTATAATCTTATTCACATTAGCTTCAGTAAGTATCTCCTAATTGGCTTAGAAGCTCAGCTTTCAATCTTTTATGATGTAGTAATTCTATTAGATACCCATCCTAGCACTATTTTCTCTGTTCCTTCTGCAGACATGAATTGTTTCTCCAGCCAGTGACTCTCATTTTCAGGACCCATCCTTTTGTATGGCTGTTCTTTGGGAGTTTTCAAATGTCATTGTAAGTTCCCAGTAAGAAAGGGTAGCAAAAAACCCCCTTCACCTTCATCCCAGGGATAATAAAAGTGTTATTTCTCTGTTGTTAGGCAAACTAACAATATTTCTCTGTTGAGGTGCGTCTCTCCCCACCACCCCTTGGGCTGATTTACAATTTCATGCATGCTTGTTAGGCCCAAGTCTTGATTAGTTAAGCTCCCCTTGAGCTTATTGGAAACACTGTCTGCTCCCAGGAATTTCTGTTGGCTAATGAGGTCCTGGCTCCCAACAAAGAGCATCCCTGGTCTTCACGTAAACCATTCTAGACTGATTCTAATCTCATTTTACTTTGTGTGCTTTATGCATATAGTAAGTAATAGAATGAACCTTATCATCAAACTTTGTGCTTTTGCAAACTTATGTTAAACCTGCTTTTGTTGATGTTTTGGTCAGTGTTTCTCTAAGTGACCTAGACCACTTATTCACAACTCTCTCTCTTACCTTTCACTTTTCAGACATTTCTTTCAACTTGACCTTCATTGTTGCTTTCCCATAGTCACCTATTTAATTGAAAGTCTTTTTCAGCAGTTAATTTTACTTTAGATATCTCAGTATCTGATTTCTTGTTGTAAAAGTCCCTGACTATAATTACCTTTCTATCCTTTGATTAAAGCAGCTTTCATACCTTAAATCAGTGCTGGTGACTTTTCCTGCAATAAGCTCAATGACATCATGTATAATTGTCGTTTATTACAACACCTTCTCCTTTCCTTACAATTACTTTCCAAGGTTGTCTTACTGAGTATCTTCCATCTGCATTCTTTCCTTTTCCCTGATTTAATAAATTTGTTGGATACCCTCTCTGGGCTGCTTCCTAACACACTGAGATGAGCCTGGAGCAGTAAGTTAGCACAAATACAACTTCTATTGCCCTTATTCTTCCCTTTTGGATGCAGTAGCTGGCCACTATGAGGCAAAGGCAGTTTTGTGGATATAAAACTTCAGCTGCAAGTGTAATAATCTCACCGAAGTACCCTCACTCCCCTCCACTTTGACCCTGTGATGTTATCCCACCAGACTCAGCAGTAAGGACTCCAGACCCACACAAAAGATGCAGCATGAGAATTTAAACGAAAGAAAGAAAGAAAGGATCAAGCCTCCTGCATAGAGTCTTAGATCTCCTCTCCTCCATGCCAGTTTCTTCTCAAAGGATGCTGTGTTCCTAGATGAAAGTATGCTGTAAAAACATTTTTTTTTAATCAGGACTTACACTAACTTGCTTCCCACAGCAGTTCCCCGAGTACAGCTGAAGCCAGTTACAGTTTTCTATTGCAGCTCTAGAGAGCAGTCAAGACCAGACAGATCAGTATTTTCACAGTCTTTCTTTCAAACTATGTTTCCCCATTTCTCAGTCTTGGTCTGAACATCTTACTGAAAACAGCAACATACACTGTTTTTCATTATGAAAGTACTTCACGTGATTTGACATTTGTTTCTTGAAGGACGTGGGAGAATAAACAGTTTATATCAAAGGCAAATCACGGCTAGATCAGAATTCAGTAATTCCTTGAATGACATCTAGAACAGATACCGACTAAACAATATCCTCACAGTTCAAGGGTATTTTACTTGACCTAGGGGTGATCAGAAAGGAAAAGGCTACAGAAAGGAGATCTCACTTTCCTTTATCATATGTTTTGTGTGTAGCTTTTTGCTTCATGTGAGGGAAACATAGAATCATAGAATATCATGGGATGGAGGGACCTTAAAGAACTAGTTCCAACCCCCAATGATAATGATTACAATGGTAAGACATATAATGATAAAAATTATAATGATTATAATGATAACACATAACTCATTCCAAATGATTAATTTCAGTCTAGTGTCTCCAGGTATTAAATATCAATTATTTCCTGTTTTGTGTAGGTAGGTAGGTTAGATTAGTCAATTACCCATAAACATTGTTTTGGTTTCCATGGTTACTCAGGTGATTCTGGCACTTTTCTTTCACACCATTGGTTGCCATGGATACAAGTTGCCATAAAATACAGCAGCTACAAGTCAAGATTGCAGGGGTATAGTCCTCCTGCCTGCTGCACTTATATGCAATGTATCTTGTTTGACACAGCATTTGAATCCTGAGGGCACAGTCAGCGGAGTTCTTTGAGTTAACCAAGGTAATACATTTGTTATAAAAGGAGAGGATGCTCACCAAACATAAAATGGACTTGACGTGGCTACGTTGCCTGAAATAAAGCACTTGAGTACCTTCTGGCAAAAGATAGGAATATCCTGATCCTAACAGTATTATAAAATTACAGCCCAGACCAACAGAAACTGAATCAGAGCAGAGTACTGTCTGTAGTTAAGGTCAATATTACCTTACCAACAGGGAAAATCTGCTCTGTACAATAGATACTTGTTAAAAAGAATCCACAATATTTGCAAATGTCTGCTGCAATATGTAAATGGACAAAATGAGACCAAACAGCTTATAAATGTAAAAAAAGGGATAAAATAGGAAGTGCACTGAACTAGGTTTACATTTTTCTGCTCACAAAATTGCAAAGAGAGCTTCATGTTGACATTGGTATGTCTAAGTGTCTAAATACATGGAAAAAACACAGTAGATGCAGTTAACCTGTATTCAGAAACTGAGCCTTTAACGACCTCCATCAGACAGTATGTAAAAAATAGATGCTCTTTGTAATTTTGCAGTCCACATATATTTAAAAAATAAACCCCTGTATTTTCATTAGAACACAGTTCACTAAGAGCTAAGCTTTTAAGTTCTTTCAAATGGAAAAATAAGAATACCTATACTTTTCAGACATAACAAACAACTTGCTGAAAATTAATGATTTCTAATATTGAAAAAACTCAAAAATTGTTACAGTGTGCTATAGCACATTATATCATCCTAGTTGCAATAACATTTATTGTTTAAAAGACAGTGTAAAATATAATTTAGAAACCTTTCTAAATATTGTTGCTGTCTGAAATGATAGATCACATTTCTGAAGCAGAATGTGACTGAATAAAACACAGTTTTTCCCCCACGAAAGAGAAAGCTTTAATTTTTTAATGGATGTTCACTCTCTGCTGTAAGTTCTAGAAATCTGGAGAATTAAGTGTTTAAATAAAAGCTTGAATTTTTCTTCTTCTGTCTTGATATTTTTGGGGAACTATTCTTGGATATCTCTTTATTTCTTTTTCTAAGACACTATGTTTAAATTATAAATATTTTTTTTTAAATCCATACAGGAAATTTTTCATGCTTTCTTTCTAGTGTTAACTATATATTATTGATAGTAACTTTTAAAATGTACCAAATATGGGAAAAAAACAGAAATTACTTTCATTTCTGAAACATACATTTTATCCTTGGATAAAATTAATGGACAGTCTTATCATCTGCTTAGGAACGTAAAAATAAATTCTAGAGACCCAGAGTCTGCTGTTTAAAATATTATATTGTAATTTTAGATGGTTGACCATTCTTACACTAAGATATTACAGAATCTGTAGCGGGACTCTTATTAGCTGCAGAAGAAGAAAGCCTGTTTGGGTGTTTTTAATACAATTAGGTAATTCTTTTTCTTCTGTAAAATTGCCTCTTTCCCTCTCCTTTAAACGGATTTTAGCAACTTACATTGAAGTTTGAGTTTTGAGTTTGCTAGCTGATTAAGGATGTTAGTAGTCAGCTGAGTAAATATATCCATGAAGAAATTTGCAAATTCATAATCATCATATTTAATTTAGAACCAAATTAAATAACATTAACTGTAGTTGAGGAACGACTTCTTAAGCTACCAGTGTTACAAACCAAAGGCATAAAAATTACATGCAGAATTCACTAGGATGCTGCAAGCTTTATGTGAAAGCTGGTCCTCAAAACACTGCTAATCAAGCAGAAAACATTCTAGTAACACTGTCAAAAGTGTTGATGGAAAGTATAGAGCTAAATCCTTAGGCTTGACCTGAACACAAAAATGAAATCGGGATGTTTAGCTCCAACATTAGCAAGCTTTTGAGCCCAGGATTTTCAGTGACTTTCAAGAACTGGCCAAAATCATCTTTCTAGAAGAGTTGCGGTCTTATTCATGGAACATGCTTCTGTGAGTTGGAAAATAGCTGCATGGAAACAGAGAAAATATTCTGCAGAATTTCAGCAATACTGAAAAAATCATGTGAAGCAAGAATATGATGCACAGTGCCTGTCTAGGGTTTAGAGTGGGTTCAGGATACCAGACTTTTCTGATGCCTCTTCTGAGTCACTTATTTGACAATTCAACCTCCCCATGCTTTGTTTGAGTTTGTTTGAGGTTACCAAGCTGTAGGTGTTTGAAGCCTTAGAGCTCTGTAACTTCTTGCCAACAGATGGTACAGAAACTAAGAGCTAGCACAGGCTCAAAGGGAACTTGGGTGCTCATGGACTAGAAATACACAGAAATACCAATCAGCTCACAAGCACTGAGACAAAACCAGCTGGATGCTGGGCAAAGGTAAAAGCTACCATGTATATTTTTCCCTAGCTGACTGCTTTTGGCAAGAATACAGGACAGGATACTGCACTAGATGAAGCTTTGGCTTGACTATGCTTATGTAAGAAACACTTGACATGTAATTTTAACAATCAGCTCTCCAACATAAAAGAAAGAATCAGTGTTACATGAAAGATTCTGCTCAAGATAAAACTATGCTACGAGATCCGAAAACGCCTTAAGCTCAGCCTGGATAATTGGAAATAGCCTGGATTTTCTGTTCTGAGCCCTGCACATCTCCCTGGAAATATAAACAGTACAATGATATGGTTATAAAAATGGACCATGATGACACCATTTATTTTTTTCAAAAACCTCTCTCTGCTTTAATTTACCTGCTCCAGTTAGCTATTTCTTTTAGGAAGGCTAGTCTGACAGTAAAATTTCCGGTTGAGTACCTTTGTCAGCATGGTCTAGAGGTCATGGATCCATCTGAGAAGACAAAAAGGCAGCGAGGCCAGTCATTTTATTCTAATTTGATGTGTGTAAACGATGCCAATGTGTTTAATTCCTCTGTTTTCTACAGCTGACTTGTTTATAAGGACTGATTAATGCTATGGGAACCAGCTATTGCAGGCAACAGTGACAAACTTCCAAAACACGAGGGGAAGACAGCTCCAGGGATCAGAAAGGTAAGAGTCACCCCCATCTCCCCCTCCCACTTCCCTGGGACCTGAAGGCCCTCCCTGGGAGCTGCTGGCCTGGCCTTGCTGGGCATTGCATGGTGCCCTCAGCTGGGGCAGGTGGCTCATCCTGCTCATGTTCTGGGGTGCTCATGCTCTACAGCCACAGTCATGGGCGTGCTCTCTCCTACAGGAGGTATTGGTGTGATATGAGATCCCCAAGTACGTTCAAACTGAGGAGAGGGATGGGCAGTGGGAAGCAACCCTTCCTCCACAATCAGGAGTCCTGATCTCCTCCTGGCCTCGGTGAGCTGCCCAGGAGTAAAGAAAAGTCACATCTAGACACAGACCTTCTTTATTTTTGGCTGCATGAAGGGAAACCATGATATGACAACCTAAATAAAATTTTGAAGAACCTGTTCTTAACATACCCAGAAAGCTTCTCAGGAGTAACACTCAGCTTAGAAACATCATTGTATAGTCTCATGACAGCTAAGGCAGAAAACTCAGTATTTTATTCATTTATCTTCCCAAATAACTAAAAGCTCATAAAATCCTCAGATATATACTGCTTCTTATGGAACAGCTCTCAAACTACCACCAAGAGAGAGTATTTTTGTGGGTTTTTTTAAATTATTTTCATTTTGAAAAGGTTTTTGTTAGACTTTCAAGGAAATGATGATGATAGGGAAAAGTGTGGTTTAACCTTGCTTGTGGTTTCCCACATTGCCAAACTGTATCTTTTATATTCGCCTTTTATACACCTCTAACCTAAGTGGTTTTTTTACAAGGAATGAATCTGATGTTAAATTAAATTACTCCTTCCAGCTTAAGTGACTGGGAGCATTTCAGGGCTAAGAACTGGGACTGTGATTTAAGTGATACCTGTGGTATGAAATTTGGAAGTCTAATTATTTGGGCCATATGATGCAGAAAAAAAACAGTCTAATTAAGACTCACAATGTCAGTTCATATTTACTGGCATTTTTAAGGAATTTCTTCTGCACGAGTCGTCTCTCCACATCTGTAACTTTGACAAAGCAAGTGTTCCCTGTTCTCCTGCAGCTGTTCGTGAGTGACAATGCCAGCACAAGCAAACAGTTCTCACACCTTTTGATTGGCTTCACATTCTCTTCTTCCTCACTAAGAAGAAAGAAAAATCATGAAGTTTGCTTTCAACACTTACATCTCCTATCCCTCCCTGGGAGTTGCAGCCAAAGGATTCATGGGGAAGGTGAAGATAGACGGTAGGACTTTAACATTCCTAAGGATCCTAGAGAAAAGGGAAAGCACAATAAAATCATGCTTTGTCAAAGGAGCACAAGTTTATGTGCCCTTCTACATTATGGCTACTTTTGTTTATCTGTGTACCTCCTGGACTATTTTGAAAGAAAGGAAAAATGCTGATGTTGTAGGACAGGTTTTTAATTTGGAGAAGAAAGAAAAGAAAAAAGAGGTTTCAGATCTTTGTGTGACTTAGCATCACGCCTAAGCTGCAGATCCATCTCTAGCACTGACTAACTACTCCCTCCTTTGATCGGCAGTGTTTCTTCACCTTTGAAAGAGTGAGTGAGCGGGGATGTAATATTTTTATTAGCTACGAGCCAAATCATAACACTTTGTAAGAGACAATTCATTTTTCTAATTACAAAGACAGGCAAGAAGAAGATTATATTTGGTGCAATTAAGTGGTTAGTCACTCTTCCAGAATGAGAAAATCTTGCATACAGCTTTTAAAAACCTTTTTGAACTACAGCAAAAGCAATCATATTACAAAAAAAAGGCATAAATGCTAGACGTTTTACTGACTACTGAATATTAAGCAAGCACTATATCTTTAATTAAATACATTTTAAACCACTTAGTAAGTACCCAAATTGCTGACAGTTAAGTGACAGAGCCTTTATATCAATTTACCTCTTACATTGATGTAAAAGGCAAAATAGCTGCTGAATATGGCAATTAAGACTGGTAAGAAAACACCATAAATATCTAAAAGTAGAAAAACTGAAATGTAAAACCTAACAAAATATTTATTAGGCCACAACTTAGAATTTGAATTCTTTTCTTGAATCAGAATCCATATGATATCATGGAAACTATCCATCCCAATGGATTTACACAAACACGGAATACAAGAATATGCAGTGATTCTCTCCTATTGATAATCAGTAACAACAATGGGCCTTGGTAAAATTCCATATGATCAGAAGCATTATTTTCTTAATACTTTTATTTAGGTATCAAGAAAAGCAACTTCTTCTTAGGATCTAGGCAAAGCTTTAAACATTTAAACATGAAAATAGCTTGAAATTACTAAAACAGAAGAGATGAAATAAGGAAATGTTAAACAAGTGTGGAGGTAAATAATAGTTAGACGATTTTTTTTTTAAAAAAAGGGAGAGAAGCAAAACCATAGTAATCACAGGAAATCATTTTATCTTGATTAAAAGTATACATCTAAAGAATATTTATGCTCTTAGCTATTGAAAATAATCTGGTATTAACTATAAAAAAAAATCTGAAATTGTAAGTAACAGAAGTTTGTTTACAAAGAGGCTGTCATTTCAGTAAGGCTGAGAAAACGGGAGGCTTAAATGGAAGATGCAGTAGGCAGGAATGTTGTCACATTACAATTGAAATGAAAGTAACACTACATCTGCAACAACCCATAGTAAAATCATTACTGTGTCATTATTTATGTATTCATGCATACTTGACAAGAAATGGACTTCATAACATACAGAAATGTTGTACAACTACAGTTTTGATTAAGGAAAAGGGTAGAACTATAGACCTGCCTCAATGAAATACACTTCAACAACAGAAAGAGGGAACGGATTACACCATGTCACTCTAACCTTTTGCACTCTTACTAGATTCCCTGATACTGTCACTGGTGGGACAGAGAAGCCAATAAAAACCTACTCAGACACAATTTGTCAAGGCAGAAGCTTTACCTGGGCTGGCAGCAGAAATTACGTGTAAGAACAACTGACACAGTGGACAATTGTGGTCAAGGGGAACTCACCTCATTCCAGCTTTCAAAATTTTTTACGATTATTGAGAAATCAAAATAAAAAGTCTCAGATGCCTTGAAGGTGAATATTACCCTCTTTTTCAGTGTTGGTAGACTCTTCCTTGAACTGATGAAGTTATTTTACCTATTTAAATGGGATGTGGGAAAAGGGTATTTTCAGAAAAGTGCAGTACAATCTAATAAGCGTTAAGTAATGTGACCGAAGTGACATATGTCCTAAACCTCTTTCTTTTGGAACCGATGTCACAGGGAGAACTTCAGAGCAGCTGGTTTAGCACACTAAGTGAGAAGGGGAAGGAGAGTAGGGTGCAGGGTGACTAGGAGGGCTGTGCCAACCCCCTGTGGTGGGAGGAACCTCCTGCATGCCACAGTAATGTTGTGTTTCAGGTCAGGGCTTCCGTGTCACAGCAAGAAGCTGCTCATAAGGTCCACTTGGCAGTGATGGGGGGTGCATGTCAGAGGCAGACTCCAAAATGACCCTGGATATCTGGCAGTGAGTTAATTGTCCTGGGTGATGACTGCTTCACAAGACTTTTGTCTGATCAAATGAAAGGACTTACTGTAGGAAGGGAGCTGGAGGTAACTGGATCAACATTTACATTTTGAAGTTTTAATGATTTTCAGATAGCATTACAGTGAGCTGAGACTATTATTTCGTGAGCATTAAGCCTATTAATTTATCAATGATATGAAAGGAAAGAACTGGCTCAGCAAGAAAATACCTTCTTAGTAACCTCAGCCATCTGCAGCAAACCTGCATTCATGATCTCTTTTGCCATTTCATAGCATTTCTGGAATTTGCAGATTGGCAACAGAACAGGCACCAGGTGCTGCTGCTGGGTTTCTCAACCGGGAGCTCTTTGCTCCGATTCCTTTGCGCTTGCGTAGGGGTAGCTGCATCTTGATCATTCAGTGGAGAAGACAGTCTGGAAAGTCAAGGGCACTGGATCAGCCACCCCTGTGCAGGGAAAGCAAACAGGGACATTTACTGCTTTCATCCTTTTCACCCTGTTTTAATTAAGATAGTGGGAGGAACCTCCTGACAGGACATGCAGAGGATTTTTGTCCCTAAGCTTGTGCTGTGCTAAGAAGCCTTTTGTATATCTGTATAGATCCTTCAAAAAGCTCTAACATCAAGTGAATAATCCTTCCTGCAGAGAAAAGAGTTTAAAAAAATAAAATTGTGCCACTCTATCTGGTGCCTTAACAGTCAGTAAAATTAGGATCACACAACCATGTGAAGCATTGGAGGACAATTTTCTTCTCCCACTGGGTAAGTAAATCAACTCCCAGTGCTGGCCGGAAGGCTTCAAGGCATGAGAAATGGGGCTGTCACAAAGGAAAGATATCCAGGCTTCCTCTCTCTGCACACACATCCTCTTCCAAGTCAAGTAGACTTGGTCAACAGTGGAAAGAATAAGTCTTCTCTTCCTTTTGTGTTGTTATTAGAACATTTTTTAGGAATTCACATGATACTTTTTTACTTCAAATATGTAGACTCAGTCTCCCTAAGCTGGCCAAAACAGCCAACATGCAGAAATCACGGAAACTGTGGAATCAAAACTGGCATAACAACATAACAAAAACAAAAACAAAAAGTCAACAGACAGCTCCTTTAGGCTCCTTCATATACATTCAAAAGCAATACACTGTTACAGTTCCAAGATGTCATTCCTTATTTTAGAGAGCAGGCACATGAGTCACGACCTTCCCATACTGAGGAAGACTTAAGTAGCTTCAGGATATATCATAACAGACCATTGTTGAAAACAGTTGGTAGGGTGGGAATCAGATGAGGAGGTAAAAGCGGTTCTCACATGAGATGACATTTTTACGTCTTTGAAACGCTTTATTTTTTTCATCGTTCTGTCGTACCTGCAAAATACTATTTACCCTGAGCCCCTGGCAATTCACTAAAGACTGAGCAGAACTTGGCAATACAGTAGCATCCCTAACAGGTGGAACAGAGGATCTGGGACCTTGACAGGCTGGTGCAAAACAGCATGAAACCTTTGCAAGTAAAGTTTGAAATTCACTGCTCTTTTTGTTTTATTTCACTTTAAAAATGGAATTGCTTGTTCTAAAATGATGCTGAGGTGGATATACTTAAATCACTTCTCTATGTCACATGGACTTTGGTGTTGAGTAGAAAAATGCCTCTCTCCAAATCAAATAGGTCTATTATTTTGGAGTGGAGCTGTAAAAATCAAAGAAGTGGTCAAACCATTTCTACATGCTCCGACTGCAAACGGAAAATGGGAATGAAGCAAGAATAGAGCAAAATCAAAGACAGAGAAATGCTGAATATATTGTTGAAAAGCTGTGCTGAATAAGCTATGGGTTCTCTTACAGAGGTTTCAGACAGAGATACTTGTCATTGGGATGTGCAGATGAGCAGCATTGGGTCCCCAGCCCACTGTTTTTCAGATAATTGGAAAGGTAAGGATCAGAAGGAAGGCAGAATGACGATGTGTGAGCTGGGGAGCATGCCCCAATCCAGCTCATGCCAGACAGGTGCTGGCCTCCTGCTGTAGTCCCCCTGCAGCCAGTCACTGTGAGAAAGCCCTTAGAGGAGTAAGTGTGTCCCCAAAACATTGCATGTGGAAACACAGCAGCCAAAAGCTGCACAGGAGGCAAAGGTATGGAGATCTGCACGCAGCACGACAATACACGGCTGTGGGATCCCACCTTCTAGGCATACCAACAACAGGTCGCCTTTCGGACGCCGGTACACTAAGTGGCGTGAGGCAGAGAGCCCGGCTGCCTTCCCGCTACAGCTTGTTGGCTCAACACCTTCAGACCTGTGCCGAAGGTCTTCGGACCTGGGAGACCTCTCGCTGCTCTATCTCCAGGTCGCGTCCCTGGAACAGCAAAAGCCCTGTCGGTGTTATCCGTGGAAGGTGCCGCGGCTCCACCGCAGCCGTGTCGCGCCGCGCGGGGAGGACAGCAGCGTGAGCGGGGCCGCCGTGCCGAGGGGGCTGCGCCTCCCGCTCTCCCCCTCCTCAAGATGGAGACGCGGCACCTCCTCGTCGTGCTACCGGCAGAAAGCCCCCCCCCACTCCCTCTTGAGATGGAGCTGGACCAACCCCACCTCCCCGCCGGCGGCCGCCTCCCACCCCTCCCCTGCCATGCCCAGGGCGGCCGCGAGTGCCCACAGGTGAGGCCCGCTCCCGCGGCGGCGGGCGGTGCGTGCCCGGCGGTGTCTGTGGGCAGCGATCCTGCGCGGAACGCGGCGGCCGCCCCCCAGGAGCGGAGTGGAGGGACGGCGCCTGCTCCTGAGTCAGCAGCGGCGAGGAGGAGGCAGCGGCACCTCTCGCCCTGCCCAGCCCGGCCCGCTCTCGGCCCCACGTCCGCTCCCGGCGCCCAACACCCGCGGGAGGGAGCGAGGGAGGGGCGGCGGGGCCGCGCCGGCTCCTGCCCTCCGCTAGGTAGGATCGCCGCGAGATAGGATCGCCGCGAGATGGGACCGCCGCCGCGGCCTGGGCGAGGGTGGGGAAGGGGCGGAAAACGGGGCCAGTGCTTCGGGTGAGGCGCTCCCCGAGCTGAGCTCTGGGCAGCCGCCTTCGGCTCCCGGCGGGGCGCAGCCCGGGCTCCGGGGGAAGGAGCTCTGGCACAGCTGGGAACGCTGGGCTGGAAGGCTGCGGGACAGCGGTAGCGATGAGCCACCCGGTCTTCCAGCGAGTTCTCCTTCACTCCTTAACTCTCCCGTTTGCGTGTAGCAAAGTGTGCATCCTGTGCGACCTGTTAGGCCGGGAGCGTGGGGAGATACAACAGTGGGCTGCTTAGGGGAAATGTGTGTGTGTTGGTGTTTAGTTGGCAGATAGATGTATTTATTTATGTACATGTAGAAAAATAAGTATTTATGTGTGAAGGATCAGTTTTGATAGGATATTTCCTAGGTGTGCATGTGCATTTAGCTATGTCTGATTCGAGATCAGAAATCGTAGTGTTATGTTGTTCTGTATGTGTGTGTGTATTGATATTTGTGTATCCAAGGAATTTAAGAATATTACCCTCCGCAAGCTGCTCTCCAGTCTTCTTTCAAAGTGTGTTTTTGTTACAGCCCAGACATATATTTATGTGTCTGCTGAGCATGGTGCTAGTGTGTAGCATGTAAAATGCTTTGTCAGATTGCATTCTGAGCAGTAGAACAGAGCTTGAACAGGAGAAAGTGCTATGTGTGATTTTTATATCACTGCAGCTTTGGGTGTTATCTGCATTATGATTGCTATACAGAAACAGTTCCTGACACTCTTCAGGCGCCTATTGCAGAATAGTTGAGGGAACAACATGAAATGCAAACTGTTCTGCCCTCTGTTCCTCACTATCTGTTTATACTGTAGGAACACTCTCATGTTCCTCATGCTGACTGCATGACAAGATAGTGGGGTTGATATATCAAACTCTGGGGTAGGTTCTCTATCTGTTTTTGCCTTTGCAATATCTTGTAGTTGGAGACTGGTCCTCAGCCACACAACTCTGAGAGATGTTTGTTTCATGTAAGTATCCACTCCTGGTGTTTGACAACATCTGACTGTTGCAGTTGATGTTTCACAGTTAGGCATTGCATTGAGCCAAATTTGAATCTTTAAAAACCTGGCATAGTACAGAGTTAATAGGTGATACTGTCTATACTCATTTTGGTAGCTTAGATGGTGGGAGGTGACCTGCTCAACATGTTGAGGGTCTGAGTGGTGCAGGTAAGGTGGGAGTGTGTGTGTACAAGCTTCTTGGGCTGATGCTTCTCCCCTAAGCACAAGGCAGTGGAAAATGCAGTATAGCCTGGACTTTATATTATTTAAGTGGAATTATGGTCACGGTCGTTTGTGGAGGATGCTGTGCGATGGGATTGCTTGCCCAGTTTAGTCTTTTCCCCACCATATCCTTTGGGGAATACTGTGATGGAGGGCTGAAGGAGCACTTCTGTAACGCTTCTGAAAACTTCAGGTTCCACAGAGAACACGTGCAACCACTGATGTGCTTCATCTTCACTAGTTGTGTATCAGTGAGCTGTAGTTCTGTTGATTCTAATGATCTGCATGGAGTGAAGAAGTTTTGGAGACCTGGAGATGCTGTAGTTTGGTTCAGCTTTGCATAGAGCTGAACTCTCACCGCCTTGGTTTTGGATGCTGTCTGAGCAGGCTGGTAATTTCAGTGGCATGGTGACGGAGGAGTTACCACGGCCAGGTTTCTGAACCTGCTAGGGAAATCTCCATCAGGAATGCTTTAAAAACAGTTTATTCTTTCTCCTACCCATATACAAAGACATGATATCTGTTTCAGGTAGAATCTTTCCAACCCTTTCCAGCTGTACCTTCTGTAATGTTGGAGCACGCTTGCTATGGGCTTTCAGACATACCGGTGGTATGGACTTTGCTTACAGATCTTTCTTTTAAGAAAGTATGTGGGAAAGGTTGGTAGTGTGCTAGTTTTGATATGTTGGTGTGCTGGGGACTAAGTGTATGTCTTTAATGGGAAACTGATGATTAAAGTGGAGCTGTGAACGAGTCCTGCATGTCCAGCAGTCTCCAATTTCAAGACTGTGGAGAAAGCAAAACCCATTGTAATGGATATTGTACCCAAGGGGAGAAATCCTTCCTACTGTCAGGCAGTTAGCTTTCAATTTCTGTCACTAAATGTCTTTCTGTACAAATTTATAATCTAATTTAACAGCAGATATAGTTGCTTTTCCATTTAAGTATCTAATCTCTTCCTGAATGATGCCAGGGTATGACCACTGGGTGTTTTTCAGGGTGATGTGACTTTGTACTAAGCAAATTGGAACTGAGTCAGTCCAGTTGGAGTTAGTATGAATCTGGTTAGTCTAATGCCAGTTTTCAGCTAGTTAACTTTGATGAAGGGGCAGTTCAAGGGTCGTTTCCTGTCCTAATGCATTTTCTTTGATAAATCTGTCCTCTGTACAGTTTATTAACTGTTCTGCATGTTGCAAGGAGTTCCCCTAGTAAAATATAGATGGGTTTTAGAGAAATAAAATGTGCTCAGTTATCTGAGATTGGGCTCCAGGAGTTTACGTCTTAGGGGAGTGTGTGTGTGCACATGAGCTTAAGCTGTTTATTACAAGCAAGTGATTTTCTGAACAGTGTCTTGAGGTCAAAAAAAAGATTCTTTTCATTTTCTTTCCCTGTGCCTCATCATTTTTGCCGTGTAGCTCCCTCTTTCCACAGACTGGACTGATTTCATGATGCATGGACTACCATTTTCAGTTATGGAAACTGGATGGCATATTTTATGAGGTTTGAGCCTGTAGATGTTCAAATTGCAGTTTTGCCTTCTCTGCCTGGCTTATTTTACAAAAGTCATGAGAATTTAACTACCTTCTGGTAATCTGTTCTTCTCTGGTTGAAATCAATGAATGACTTAAAGTGTACATAAGTGAAAATCTGTCAAGCAAGGTTTTTCTCTGCAGGAGAGCAGACTAACAGTGGACATAAAAACTTGACATGGTCATGTGGGTCAAAAGACTTCTCCATGTCTAGAAACAGATGTGCAGCATCCAACTGCATTGAAGCTCTTTTCTTGAAGGTGATAAAATAGCAAGACAAATTGAGAGAGTGTTTATGTACTTCATTTGGAATATTTGGGCTTTTCTGGCTATCTGCTGTTGTACCCATGCCTCTTATGCAAGCTTTTTCTCCTGCAGTGTGTGTTACTGTATCTCAGGCAGTCGCTGTGTGTTCAGTAGTCTAATCTTAGAAATGGTCAATTAACTTTGTTGACATTAGTACTTATATTACTTGATCCGGTCTCTGCCAATCAATCTGTGAACAGTTTTGAAAACTTTCATAATTAGATTAGATATGTCTGATTTTATCACACCGTAGCATGATACAAAAATATTACCTAAAATCCCAGCACATCCATTTATTTGACTTCAAGTGTTAGACTAATGTTTCTTCTACTGTATGGTGCTTTGTTCATTAATGGCGGTAGTATGTATCAACTGAAGGCCATAAACCAGAAAGTTTGCATCTCATGTAAAGGAAGTGGGTTCAGAGAACTTCTACAGTAAAACTTAAATTTTAATGTAGTAGTTTTGCATTGTCTTCCTCCACAATGTTTGCATTGTGAGTACTATCAATGCTGGAGTGTCAAGGTAAAATCTTGTCGTTAATTTAAGTGCAACAATTCAAATCACACTGGATAATAACATAAAAGTTTTTTGCAACTCTTTCTGTAGCTAGTATTGCTTTGGCTGAGGTTATAAACGGGTTTTTTTTGACATAGCCTCATGCTTTATGTGACAGCCAGCCTCTACATTTCAAAGATAGAAAGTGTCTGCAATTTCCTTTGAAGTGCGATCATCTCTGTGTTCAGCACTTCTGGTATCATTGTCCAGGGTTCCTGCATAGTATGTTTGCAAACCTGGTCTCCAGTCTGCAAATATTAGCTTTGATGCTTAGGTAGAGATCATGTTACAGAAGAGTAATCTTTAAATTTTCTTTTTAAGTATTAGATACTAAATAGCATTAATATTGCAACAGTTAACTTGAACTGTTGTAATTCATCATAAATGAGATCTTCTAAATCCTAACACTGACTTTAATGGGGTCATGACTGTTCCATTAAGTTTTTTTTTTTAAAAAAAAAAAAGAAAAAAAAAGGGCAGTATTTAAAGTCTTGACCAATCTATGAAAACTATGAATCCTGTGGTTTTAAGTTGCATGGTTTTCTCTTCAGTAGAGAGAGAGGGTTTCTTTTCTACTGAAGATTGAGACCTTTTCAATAATTACTGTAGTTCAGGAAATGGCACTTTAAGAAAATTTGTCAAAATCCTAAGAACTCTAATTCAACAATGGTGTTTTTAATCAATTAATTGTTCCTTTTAATTTGAAGATGTGGAATATAAGTGGAAAAAATTGTTTTTCATTTCAGCTCAGTGCTATAGCAAAGCTTTTTGTAGTTTTAGGACAGTCATTTTTGACCTTGAACAAGTGTAAAATCAATACCTTCTTGTGTCCTGTGCAGTTATGTGATTCAGATTAAACTATCCTGTGAGAATCTTTCTTCCACCTCTCCTTATAATTTCCTCAAGTTTCTCCAGAAGCATCAACCTGCACTTGCAAATTGTCCCTCTGCTGCACAGGGATGCCTCAGCACCTACCTGGAGCCCTCCGTGCCGGGCAGCTTGCTGTGTGTGATTGCTTTCTGCCATAACGGCACTTGAAGGAACCAGGCAGTTGATTGAGACCACACGACTTTGTCACACAGGCCTTCAGTCAGCAGTTGGGCTTAGCAAATTTGGATTCTGCAAACTGAAGAAGATTTCTATGACCTTCTCTGCAGTTGTATGTGTCTTTTTTTGCAGGCAGTTTGCTAAATCTCTTTTTGCTTTTTCCATCTGAAGGTCAAAACTGATGCTATGTACACCCATTGGATATTTTTTTCTGTGATCTGTTTTCCTGTTGGGAAAAAAAGTAGTTAAATACTAGAAGATAGATAGATAGATAGATAGATAGATAGATAGATAGATAGATAGATAGATTCATTCTGAACTACCATTCAAGGCAGGCTAATGACAGGATAGATGAAAATCCAGAGGATGATGCAAGGTTGCTTTGTCTTCCCTTTGTGCTGTGGAAGGTACAAGATACCATCTTGTTCCTTTAAGCTCTTCTTTTATGGGTCTCACTTAATTTTCATTGTGGAGTACGTATTTGAAGATTGCCTCACTTACCAGTTCTCTCTCCTTTATGTCCATGTGAAAATGGAAAACAAATGGAGACTGAGTATAATGGTTTAGACGACTTGTCCAGTAGTTTGACTGCCTTCTGAAGGGAGATCTTTTCATGTGTCTGGCCTGTCAGTGGGCAGGCTCTCAGGTGTCTAGTGATCTCACTGTGTGCTACTAACTTTTTCTAAGGGTTAGTTTTTGATTAGCCTTCCCTCCTTGCTGGGCTGGCTGACCTCAGGGCTATACAAATGTCTGTATTGAAAATTAAGTCGTAACAATCCTGAAACATGTAAATCCTGACTCTAACACAAATAGTGGTTTTATATCTTAGCAGAGCAGTTCTACCAGGTAGGCTTAAAATATTCTTTCCTTCCTTGTCAATAGCTCTTGACACCATATACCCCTGCTAACTCTCTCACCTTTAGGGTTTCCATAATTGTTTGCTCTCTCCATGGCAGTTGTAAAAGTCTGCTTAAATCTTGTAGAATAAAACTGCTCTTTTCTCTTTATCTGGCTCTGCTTGGTGTCATTTAGCAGTTGACAGAGCTGTGGATACCAGTGGAGCTAGTGGAGCCCATACTATCCAGCTTAACATGGCAGAGTATATTTAGCTATTCAGTTTGTTGTTTTACCACCATTAACTTGCTGTTTGGGCCCTGGACTTGACTGAGGAAAATGGTACAGAGTTGGGATGTAATGCAAATCTGATGTCAGCCTTCACTAAGACCGGAGAGAGACCCTCTTAATGAAGCAGAGAGACATTTGCAATTATAGCTATATCCTGCAGCTGCAAAAATTTTCTATCAGTAGTCATGGTTTTGTTTTCAAGTATAGGTATCTATTGTTAGAAAATTGTGTGAGAGGAAGGTGACTTTGCACAGGTTATAGGCATTGATGACTCTGCAATATCTTCCTCGTCTGCTGAAGGGTTTGAAAATTATCCCCTTTATTTAGATGCCTAACTTGTGGCTGTTTTGATGTGTGTTCATATAGCATGTGTTATTGTTAGAAGTCCTAGTGTCTGCACATGTCCTGAGTTTTTCTCTCTGTTACTAGGGACAAATGCTACTGGCATGAAGTTTAATTTTCCTCCCTTCTGCAGTATTTATGCAATGTTAATGCTCAGCTATTAAGTAACTGTCTCAGGTATTAATGCAGGTACCGTAACTGATAAAATAACTAATTTGAATTCTTCATGAGAGGTGGATTTCCTGAAGGATTGTCTTGTATTATGTTTAATAGAAATGCTGACTAATACGTGTATGTGTGTGTGTATATGTGTGTATTTTTGTGTATAGACACTTTCATTAGGTGTGGTAATATGCTCATTTACTCAGCCAGCCTGCTTTATAAAGGAGATACTGTCAGTTCAAAAATAGGGGTTTTGCTTTACCTGTGGGTTGAGTTTCAGATGCTGTTTCAGTATTTCTTTTGGCATGTTCCCTGTCTGTGCTAATGACCACAAGGGCAAGGAGGCAAGGAGCCCCTGCCTGCCTTTCCCTCTGGTGCCGATGTGGCTGGGCCCAGTGTTCAGTGCCCTCACTCTCCTGGAGGTTTCTGCTGCCTGGCAGTGCTCTATGACTGCCTTCATGACACCATTTGTCCCCATCTCTGATTTTGTTGGCATGCAGGCATTCTGCTACACCTCTTGTGGAGTGCCAGCATACTGCCTTGTGCTCTGTTTGCAGTTTTGCGGCTGTAGGATTTGAATGTATTCCCAGACACAGGTAATTCAGTCTGTACACATTCTTACCGCTAATGGCCCTGGCCTAATTGTGTGTAGGAAGTGGCAATATAGTTCTGCTTGGCTGACCCCTTTCTCTAAGGGAGAAAATTACTTGAGTCTGCATTAAAGTTAAGGTGAACCAAAATGCAGAATGAGATCTGGGGTGGAGGAGAGGGGGAATATAGAGGTAATTCCTTTTCCTTGGAAGTCTGTTATACTTCATGTGTTATCTATGAAAAGATGTTGTGGTTCTGATCAGCAATTGCATATGTTTAAAAGATCATGAAGTCAAAATGTTTAGAGGGATCAGTTCAGAATTTCCCCTTATCCTGTTGGCTAGAGCACTGCCAGAAGCTGCCAGCTGAAACAGAAAAACATAGTTTTCGGAGTAAAGCAATATATGTATAATACCAATCTCTTTTGACCATACTTCCTTCTCAAGGCTGCCATCCCTCTTCTAGCTAAGAGTGCAAGTCAGACTTGAACTCTTTAGAGCCAAGAAATGCCAAAGTAATTACCAGCAATGCTGTCTGCTTGTGTTGTTATGAAAATAACAGGCTTTATGTTATATGTGAAGGATAGAGGTTCAGCTAGCAAATTAATCTCATGGCCTTAGTTATTTTTAACTGCTGGGATTTCAGGGCTGGCCACCTTAAATTTTAATGTGTCTTATGTTTGTGTGATGAAACTTGCACTTGTGTGGAACAGAAAAGGATCATAGAGAAGATAAGAGGAGCATTGCATGCACACACTGCAGCACTGTTTGCTGTTTTAACAGTTCAAGAAGGCATGCAGTGTCTGGTAGCTTTGTTCTCATCTGTGGATCAGAAGCTGTGCAGTGAATTGTGACTGGGTGTGCTTTGTGTCTGAGCTTGATCCGAATATCAGGAAGCACAAGCTAGTGTTGCAGTGAATGCGAGCTCTTTTATTATGTGGAAATTAAACATCAATAGATGTGGAGCCACAAAGGAGCATGGGAGGACACAGTGCTGCTTTTGTGCATTCACTGTATCCTCACATGGTGTGTCCCATCAGGATTCAATGAAAATTGTACATGTGGTCTGAAGTCTGGCATTTTGCAGCTTTTTTAAGTTGTATTTTCTTAATATAAATTAAAAAAAACAAAACAAAAAAACCCACATCCCCACAAAATCCCCCCCCAAAAAACCCCAAACCCACAACCATTTGCTTCAAGAACTTTTGTTTCTGAACACAGGGCAAGTAACGCTGAGAAAGTCTGGATCATTTGCACCATGTCTCAGTGTTTTTCTTAGTGTTGCTAAAGTAATCATGTGGACTCCTTGGGGAGCTGTTCTGTAGGAAATAGAGCTGCTACTTGTCTCTTTTTAGTGACAGTGAGATTGTAAAGTTGGCCTTGCAGAGGAAAAGGCCTATAAAATAAACAAGTTATTTTTCTGCCTCTGATTGTGGTTAATTCTGACCTCATGATGTTCTGATAGCGAGCCTGATGCATTTTTCCTTAGGCTAAAGAACTAAAAGTCTCTCTTAGGCATCTGGTCCATTTGGCTGTTTCTGGGAATGAGTGAAGGTTACAGCAAATGCACAATATCTCAGAAACCTTGAGCTGCAGTAATATTGCAGTAATAAGTTCTTCTGCAAATCATATTTTTAGTGGCTAACAACTTTTCCAAGTCTAGAAGAATTTCCATAGAAACAAGAAAAAGGCTGTATGTGAAATTATGGTCTTACCATAATATTGTCTCTTCTACCCCTCAAGAATGAAGTATTTGGGGTTTGTGTTGGTAAATTGGAAATATTTATTAGGAACATAGCTTACTAAAGCTCCTCTGTTGGTGGCTTTTTTTTTTTCCCAAAAGCCACAGGAACATTTCAAAAACTGTTGAAAGGTGAAGTCTATAAAAATTGTATACTCTGTACATTTCTCTGGTTTAGCTTGAATGTTCTGAAATGAAACACCAAATCAAAATAATCACATTGAGTAATGTGTTAGAATAAATGTGCATGGGCAAGTGTGTGCTGCTGGATTCAGCTAGAAAGGCTTAAGAAATCATCTCTTTTCAGCTGGAGGTCCCTGCCTGCGTAACTGAGAGTGAGATAAACAGACTTTCTCATGGTGAGCGTGACCATATACTAGCAGATTGTCCTAGAAGGTTGTGGACTCTCCATCCTTGGAGATACTGGATCTGTCTGCACATTGTCCTTAGGACCCCACTTGATCTGGGGGGTAGACAAGGTGACTTCCAGAAGTCCCTTCCAACCTCAACCATTCTGTGGATGGGTTGTGTTAATCCCCATAGTTCATCTCATTGTGAAATTAAACAATTTCATTTGCTTCACTTTTACAGTGAAGTCAAAAGACAAGGCTTCATGTTGTGGGACCTTCAGGACTGACTCTTTCCCTCTTATGCACAAGTGCTCATTTCTGCTCAGTTGCCAATGATCCTGTACCACAACACTGCACAGTGGCTATTTCAGTGGCTGCATAAGTGGAACATTTAGAATAAATTGGCTTAAAAAAATAAGAACTTTTGGTCTTTTTGTCTGCTACAAAACCAAATAAGTTTATAGTTGATGGAAGGACAGAAGAGCAATTAGGGAATGCAAGACAGCAAAAATGGCCCTATTGCTGAAAATTTTGTATCATAGAAGTAGTACCTGGAAGCATCCAGACAACCTTTTGCTCTTTCTCAGGTCAAGCCTTATGAAATTTGCTACAGAGGAGCACTGCTATGTGTATTCTGTCAGGAATTACTTCGTGAGAGGACATTTAATTGCAGATATTAAAATAGCATCATCTTAGAAGAAGTATAGGGTTGTGTGTTTAATTTTTTTTTTTTTTTTTTTTTTTTTTTTTTTTTTTTTTTTTTTTGGGATTTTTTTTTTTTTTTTGTGATTGGAGATAATTTTTCTAATTCTGCAGCATAGGAATAGATTGGGAATCCAGCTTACTCTTCAATAAGGCAGCTGCCTTAGGAGGGGGATTTTGTTTTATGTTGGATAGATCAAAGGTCACAGAAGTCAAGTATCAGGCTTTTGGAAAGTTAGTAATAGTCTCTCCTGGTCTTACAGGGAGCTTTCCCAAAGCCTCATCTTTTTGTATATGGGACAGTCCTTACTCTAGTCATGTTCTGTAGTCATTTTGCTTGTGTTTTGAGCAGAGTTAATGCTTCTACCACAGGCTTGAGGAGAAATTTTCAGGGTCCGGTATTCTCTGACCAGGCTCATTTAAATATACCATGTGTAGGGCATGCAGTGTCTAATATCAGATTAAATTTTTTGGAGATACTTACTGTGACATGGGATTCCTCATTTAGTGAAGTAATACAAAATATACTGAAATCACAGTGCAAATATCCATTATACTTGGCAAAATATAGCAATGGCAATATACAGTTCTATCTTAATACCAATACGATTCCCATTACTGGTCTCTATAATCCCAGCATCCCAACACTGGGCATCCTCTGTCACTGGGATGGAACATGTGGGTTGAAGCTAGCTCAGGCCCATTGCCGTCATTGAAATTTTTTTGTTAGTTGTTCAGTTTTTATATTCTGTGTTGGGTTAAGCCACCTGTTCACTTGGCTTGTGCTGGTCTGGCTTGCTCAGGGAGGCAGTCATACTTTAATGAACTAAGTGGGGGAAATGTTTACACCACCAGTTGTTCCACTCAGCTGTTGATAGAACACCTAACATCTAAAACAAAGGCCAGCATCATTTTGTCTTGAGATAAATGCATGTCTTGCTTTGGAAAAGCTGTGGTCAGTCACAGAAGTGCAAGTTGCAGACCATGGTCCAGTTGTTTGTGTGATTTAGAGACATGCCACCTATAAAGGATCCCTTCTCGGAGAGCGAAAGTCCAACTGCTGAGCTGCTAGTGTTTCTACTCTACCTCAGTCAGCCCTGGCATGCCTAAGTACCTTACTTTTCCTTTTGCAAGGGAGAAAACGTAGACAGTCTTTTATCATGTAAAATTATATGTGGCAAGGAACCTACCAAGAGCAGCCAGTTAGCAGCATTTCTATCATATGTAAATATAGGCAGCTGAAATATGAACGTCATGTAACGAACATGGGATACTCTGACTTGAGAAGGGCTGTTCACTGAAAAAAACACTATCTGTATTTTCATTTACAGAAGTGTTTTTTGGTCAAGCATCCATTTAGGATCCTTTGTTGGGGAGGGGAGTTTGGCTAAACTAGTTTTTTCCTTGCCCGAGTCTTGCATGAGTAATGTTGCTTTGGACTATTAATTCCTTACATCTGTTTGTTGCTTAGTATGCCTTACTTGGGAGAACTTAGTGTCCTGACAAGGAGTATCTCCCTAGAAATTCTGGAGGAGTGTCTGCTTGCATTGCCTTGATAGCTGGGAAAGAATAGCTTGAGAACTACTTCAAAAGCTGACTTAACACTGCATGGATTTTAGCATGGACAATGCTGGCTGTGATTCCTCAGTTAAAGATACCTGCTAGTTTAAAGTCCGAGCTACACTAGGGTCTGGATAACTGCAGACAGGATATTTATGGGGTTTGAGGTACTGGAGCCCAAGCGTGCAAGTATTTCTGGGATGTTTCTGTATCTCCAGAGAAAGAGATTTCCAGATGGGTAATTTGTTCTGTATCTTCAGCTTACCTGATCTACTATGTCATCCATCAAGAAGTCAGGAAGTAATGATAATGCCTATGTCACCTGTCTATTGTCTTTTACTGTGACATTCTAATTAACGCTCACGTCTGACCTATTTTTTCCTCTGCTGTCTGTTTCAGTGCTTGATGGCCACAACAGGACACTAAAGAATATTAGAAAAAAACCAGCATTAAGACCTATAGTTTCCACACAACCGGCCAGACAAGCAGTTGTCACTGCCTTCCTGGTGCAGCATGGCATTTGGACCTGGTGTTCTCTGCCTGTTCCTATGGACAATAACAGGTAGGAGTTTACTTCTCGTGTGTCTGAGTCATCCAGGCAGAACAAGTGAATTAAATGCTCCTGGAGTGTGTATACAGCTGTGAAATAAATATGAATAAGGCAAGAGCTGGGAAATCTCGTGACTCCTCAGTGCAAAAAACTTTGGTAAGGTACAGCTTCATAACTTGCAACGGAAGAAGGCAGCTGTGAGTAGCTGTTTGAGGCCAATTTCAGCAGGCTGTTTTGGGGGAGATGCATGGGGCAAGAGTGGGTAGTGGGAGAGTTCAAGGAGTTTTTCCTCTTTTTCTCTTGCAGGACAGCAATTTAAGAATGATGTGTTGCTTGGATTGTGAGCTACTTTTTTGTTCTGATTTATCATAAGGTGGTTTATTTATAAGTAGTATGAATGCACTGGTTCACATCTCTCACCTCATCATCCTCTCTACAAACATAAATATAGTTTCAAAAGCCACAGGAAAGTACTGTAAGTTTGTGCTTCAGCCACAGGGATCGGTATTTCCGTAACCAGACAGATGAAGAATGATAGTGATTCTTAATACTGCCTCTGTCAGAGAGAGACTTAATCTGGTACAGGTAGTTTTGATATGGTAACTGAAGAAAAATATATGAAGAAGTGGGGTTTATTTCCTTAAAAAAAATATTGTTTGAATTCTGGTGGTGGAGATACTGGCAGTATCCATATTAGCAGAAATTGAGAAACTAATGCACAGTTGTCTGATTTTCTTCTCTTGTAGTATAAACAGAATGGGCTGTTTCACGAGGGAGAGACTTGCTTAATGTTCTAGGGCTTAAATTGACTACTGAATTTGGAAAAGTTGGATGAAAGGGGATAGGTATTAGCCTACAGCTGAGGTGAGATAGGTATTAACTATATCTGTGCTCGTAGCTGGTTGAAATTAATCATCAAGATCACCGTTAAGATCTCATAGTGCCAAGCTTTTTGAAGAGAACATGGAGCTGAGTGTTTTGTTGCTGTAGTAGACAAGTATGCCTTTTGTAAATAAAATCCTCTCCTATGAGATACTGAGTAGCTGCTGTAGGGTCTATGTTAGTATCTTTAGAAAAAATCCCACAGCAACTTCAACAGAAGGCAGTAATGTGCAGTAAATACTGAAATTTGCCTGTAGAGAATGTCACAGTTTCATGCTTTTGATAATACTGTTAATTGTTAGCAGATTAGAACATCTTCCACATGCATAGAGGAAGTTATCTGTTTTTAGTTGCGAATTTGCTATGCTGTCTTGGCTTATCTGAGAACAAGACCATTGCACTCAAACTGCTTGCTGTATTTCAAGCCTCTTCCTGTATCTCAGCTACCAGCTCACAGTGTTTAGAGGATAATACAATCTAATAGTTCATATTATTTTAATAAAATTGTTAGTATTTATTTCCATCTTAATAATTTGCAGTATTTTTAATACAATTAATACTTAATTAAACTGGGGAGTTCCTGCTAATTTCCAGGATATGTTTGCTACAATATATCAGTATATCCTCACCTTTTCTAAGTCAAAAGGACTTCTTTTTAGTGCAGGCTTTAAGATGAATGGACTCAGACTCAGGAATTTGCTAGATGTTCATCCTGCAGTTTTTTTCTGCACATGAGCTTGTGGTTTTAAAGGCTACATTTTCTTTAAAAAAAACCCCTAGTTATCTCAACACATGTTTTAATTTAGGATAATGAGAAGAATGACTTAATATGGGAAAGAAAGGCTTGACGTTCCATCACTGAGAGAAGAGAGAAACAGGCTCACTGATGAATATTGTTGGAACGATATGAAAAACATGCTCTGGTTCATTAAAAGAAATTGTGGTGAGCTACTCTGTTGTGTTTAGGTGATGTTTATTTAGTTTTATTTCATGCATGATGGTTTTTGACTAATAGTGTTTTACTGCTTTTAATGAATGTGTGGGTTAACCTTTGCTGGCTGCCAGGTGCACAGCAAGCCACTCTATCACTTCCCTTTCTCAGCAAGATGGGAGAGAAAAATATGATTAAAAACTGCATGGATTGAGATCAAGACAGGGAGGTCACATACCGGTTACAGTCAAGAGCTGATGAGACTTGACTTAGTGAAGTTTAGTCAATTAGGCAGAGCAGGATAATGAGAAGCAAGAACTACTATAAAAACACTTCCCCCTCACTTCTCCCATCTTTCTATATTCAACTTTACTCCCAATTCTTCTTTCTTCTTCCCCTGAGCAGCTCAGGGAGTCAGGGAATGAGGTTTGCAATTACTTCATAAAGTTTCATCTCTGTTGCTCCTTTCTCCTCACACCCTTTCCCTGCTCCAGCATGGGGTGTTTCCCATGGGCTCAAATTCTTCAAGAACTGCTCCACCATGGGTCCTTTTCACACTAAAGTCGTTAAAGAACTGGCTGCTCCAGTGTGGATGCCCTGTGGGGTCACAGGTCCTGCTGGAAAATGTGTTTCTGTGAGGACTCTTCTTCATGGGGTTGCAGTTCAGGCCAGGAGCCTGCTCCAGCCTGGGTTTTTCAAGGGTTCACAGCTTCCTTCAGGGCTTATCCACCTGCTTTGAGGTGGGGTCCTCCATGTGCTGCAGGGGTAGATATCTGCTTCATTGTGGAGCTCCATGGACTGCAGCCGGACCATGTGCTTCACCACAGTCTTCACCACAGGCTACAGGGGAATCCCTGCACGGGCACTGGAGCATTTCCTACCCCTTGTTCACTAACCTTGCTGTATACAGGATGGCTTTTCTCACATTTTCTTACTCCTCTCTCCTGCCTGCTGCCATTGTGCCAGACTTTTTGCCCCTTTCTAAACACCTTATCACAGAAGAGCTGCCACTGTCCCTGATTGGCTCAGTCTTGGCCAATCTTGTAACAGGTTCTATCCTGACATGGGGCATCTTCTGGTGTCTTCCCACAGAAGCCATCCCTGCAGTCCATTTCCCTCTACCCCCAGCTACCAAGATTTGCCATATAAACCTAATTGATAAAGATACTCATCACTGACTAATGTTTATGCCTCTCAGGAGGCTGGAGCTGGATGTGGCAATAGTTTTGAGTGTGTACCATGCCTCTATCGCTCAAGATCTCATGCATTTTAGATGATTGATTTCCAAAACTTTTGGATACAGCTGCTAATTTATCCTATACACATCCCTTAGAATGCGTATAATCTCATTTCACGTTTTTGAATCCATTCATTGATGAAATCAGTATATATTGAAATACATTTAAATTATTCTGGCCAATAATTACTGGTTTTTTGCTAATGTATCAATTTTTTTTTCTCTATGAGAGAGAGAGGAGACATTATTTTCCAGCATAGAAACAACACTTTACTTTGCAACCGGTAATCCAATACCTTAGAATCAATTAAGTCTAGCTCACATCTTGAGCAGACATATTCTAATTTGGCATCTGAAGCAGACCTTGTAAATACTGCTGTTGAAATGCGTTTCTGGAAATACAATGAATAGTGTTCTCATTGCTGGCTCTTGGTTTTCTCATGTTGTGCACGTGTGTTGTGTGCTTTGTTCTGAGATTAGCCACTCCAACAAAAATGTAAACGGGGATTGCCAGGTAATTGCAGTCACAGATGTTGTGCAGTCTAGTCTCCTGTTTTCAAGTCCACATATCCCAGGTGTAGATTATATGACCTCCCAGATTCTATGATAGCCTTCACCAATATCCTTTTCTTTACCCTAGCAGAGGGTGTTTCTAAATACATTACAAGCCCCCAGTTTTCAACACATTTTGCTACTACTGGTCTTGGGCTGTGATAAAGATGAATACCCTTTTCTTCCCACATGTCTAACATGTGAAACACAGGCCAGGAATGTCAAGGGACACTTTTATATGTAGGTGTGCCTTTGAAAAGACAGTGGAACTACTGGCCTGGGGTCGTGGTGCATTCTTTGTTGCTTGTACTACCATGACTAGATGTGCTAGTGTTCTGGTTCACACAGGTCTTTCCAGAGATACAAGATAGTGTAGTGCTTGATTACAATCTCTGAGATTATAGTAAGTTATGCAGCATGCCAGGTTGCTTCACATTGGCCATGCCTCTGTTGGAAGTGATCTGACATTTCCTTATGAAGGATAGTTGCAGCCATGCATCTACCCTTCTTTTTTCTTTTTCTTTTTTTTTTTTTTTCCTCTTTAAATAGCATGTAGTTGGTTTATCAGTGACAGACAGGGATGATGACAATTCATGGAATGAAAACAATACTTGGAAAGGGTCATCAGACCTACTGAACTAATTATGATGCCTTGGCAGATCATGGACGAAAGAAGTGTGAAGGCTGCTGTAATGATCATAAAAGCTTTGCAGATCATTTGCAGATGTAACTAGATTACTGTTGGCTATGGCTTGTGTTGAGGATTTGCTTTTATGTAACTGAGCGTTTTTTTGAATGCTTGTTCCTTAGTCAGCACCTTTACCAACACCCAAAAGTACTTTTTTATCACATATGTATCTGTGTTTAAAGACCTGAGAGACCTCAGGGTCCAAAGAACCTCGGGGCA
This sequence comes from Oreocharis arfaki, assembly GCA_013398015.1. Taxonomy (NCBI): domain Eukaryota; kingdom Metazoa; phylum Chordata; class Aves; order Passeriformes; family Paramythiidae; genus Oreocharis; species Oreocharis arfaki. Next base: position 1,099,192 of record VZRR01002857.1, on the reverse strand, counting down.
ACCCACAGAAAAAGAATGAAAACACTTCCATGGTACACAGAGATGTTAGCTGCTGCTAGAGGAACCAATGCAGTGGCATTTCAGATGCTGAAGTTCTCAGTAATACTGCTTTTCTGGTTTTCAGGACAGTACTTTCTGTAGGGCATTACCAAAGTGGATGGAGTATACGCCTTTTTCATCATTTATGATATAAAGTGTGCTTTGCAGGGCTTTATAGCTCTGCTGTGGAAATTCTCTCTAGTTTGAAAATTGGAATTTTAATTTCTCTTCTTAGATGACTGTAACTAAAAATAAAAAGTAATTTTAATTTTGCTTCCAGAATCTTATCAGTGTGTTATTGTAGTAGTAGGAAAAAACAGAACTTATTTTTTACTGATACAATGTCTTTTGTCTCAAAATTCACCAAATGAGGTAAAAGTTACTTGCATAGATTTTTAAAAACCACTGAGCCAAAAACCAGAATAGAACTAGTTTGCTGCTAAAAGAGAGTGGAGGGAGCATATGGCAAGAAAACAGGGAGAATCCTACTCTTCCTGTAGCAAACTGCTATAAGATCCTCCATGCTCAGGTAGTTCAGAGGCTTTTAGGCTGTGAGAATAATGTGCTCTGTGGGCTCTCAATGCTGCGCTGCCAGCAAGAAGGTAATGGGATTGTGGTCAAATGTGACTTTTCTTGGTGCAAGGTCTGAATCTGAGCTTTTCTCTGCTGCTGTACATTTCCTCTTGCCCCTTCTTTCTGCTTCTTCTTATAGCACTTGCTGTTAGGGAAAGCAAACAGTAGCTCACAGGTGGATAGTTCTGCCCTCTCAGGGCTTCCTGCTGGGGTGATCAGCTGTGATGACCTCAGTGTTAGTGCACTGTCACAATTTGCTACTGGCTGACTAAAGGTATTCCTGCCAAGTCATTAAAGTGCTCATGGCTGTGTGAGCATGGGGGAGAGCGAAGGTTGGGTTTCCATGTCCACTTGAGGAAAGGTCTCCAGCCAGCTGTGTTCCTGCTGGGCTCTTGACATCAGTGGACTCATGCTCCAAGATGTGAAGGAGCAGAAGTGTGAAGCTCAAACAAAGGTGTGGATGTTCCCTCATTAAAGGAAGGAATCTCTTTAAAATGAAACTGTATTCCACACTGTGACTCTATTAGGATTTTGGTGGGGAATATAAGTTGGCTTTTTTAGGGTAACCAACTTGCCTGACTAGGTCTCTGGATACTTCAGTGTTGTCCTACTGTAGATGTAACAGGGTACAAAAGGAAGGGAAACACCTAGCTTGCAGAAATTTTAGGCTATTGACTCGCGTTCCAGAGCATTTTCAGGGCTTGTAATAAAGGGAAGCAGTCTTGGTGTTGGTAACTTGAATGAATACTTCTGAAACAGAGTTGCATGGTGCTGTTTTTTGCCTTTACTGGTGAGAGTAGAAGAATGGTTTAATTCCAGAGATCAGTTCACTAAAATGAAGTAGCTGTGCTGTGACCTCACACAGCAGGTAATACTGTAGCAGACAGAAATGTTACTAAGTGACCTTTCACGTGGTACACATACCAAAAATTTTCTGTAAATAAGAGACCTCACTATCTCTATTTGAGTCCATTGCAGACTGGAGATTTGATCAGGTGGAAGGGAATATGAAATTAGAGATCAGATCTAGTTCACTCTAAGTAGATCTTACATATTTTTTAGGTGAAGACAACTAGTGGACACGCACAGTGTGACGCCAAAATAACCTAATAAATTCATCCTTTCTTTCACACTTACTGCTACAATTCAACTCAGAATAATGTTAGATAAAGCAAGACATGGAACTTCCATTACTTTGAGGTTTTTTCTGTTCCTTAGTGGGATGAAACCAAGGCCTTCTGACATTTGGAAAAGCAGGTAGCCAAGGTTTGTGGCTAGTTTGTGTGCTTGGGAGATTTAGGTTCAAAGTCATGTATCATCTTAGGAATGTGCTGAACCTATTTCTCTCTATGGCTAAAGAAGCACCATGAATTTTGAGGGAGATTGACTCTGCAGTATGATAACTGATGTGTCAAACTGAAAGTGGCAGAGGGAGATTTGGAGCTGATTGAGGACTTGAAGTCTGGCCTCAGGTTAGAGCTGTGGAGTGTCCCAATTGTGTAGGCCTGTCTCTAAAACAAGAACTGTTGGTCATTCTTTTCAGAACAAATAAGTAGTGAAACTTTCAATTTTTTTTTAACACATTGTTCACTTTCTGTTTCAGGAATAAGTTAAAGAAGCGGGTGATGAAAACAGTCATCAAAGGAGCTTTTTTGGCCCACATTAATGGTGCTGCACCTAAAGCATACATTGTAATGAGTTGTTACTGACCTAATATTACACATTTGCACAGAGTCATGTTTCTGTTTTCCCCTTTTGAAAGCCTACTTGTAAGATTAACTAAATGCATATGGGTTGCAAAAAGACAGTATGGTTGAATGGTCTGCCTGACTCCTATACTTCACTTTAACCCAGAGCTTTTCTGGCTCCCCTGTTCTAAGTAGTGCAGACAACTTAAAGGAAAGACTTGTGATGATAATTCAGAGTCTCTGCCAGGGTCTTATGTTTTAGGATGTAAACGGGAATGTAGAGGAAATGTTTATAGGCAGTGTAACAGAAAAAAATGCAGAAATCTTGAGCATCTTCTGGGTACAGGTAACGATACTTTGTGTCTGGGCTGTGTAAGAAAGGATAGGGTTTTTTTAAGTGAGAGTTGCCCTGGATAGATTTTTTTCACTGAAACTATAAAGTGGAACAGTTGACAGCATCCTCGCTCAGTGTGAAGGAGTAGCTGCAGTCAGAAAAATGGTACTTGAAACTCTTTATCCTTTTTCCTATTCAGCTTCCTATTCAGCTATACTTATTTGCAAGTCATCAGTCTTCTTTAAAATTTGTTTTCATTTAATGTTTTTTCTTACCCCACATCGCCAGCTCTGCAAAAACATCATACCATCTTGTCCACTCTATCCCTCAATAGGTGGTGCAATTTTTTTTTTGTTTGTTTGATTTGGTGTTTTTGCGTTGAACTAACCTACTTTGCAAGCTTTACATTCTTCCCAGGCAGTTTGATGCCCTACATGTATTTTGGTAGCTGTATTCAGACCATGTATTGTGAAGGAGTGTGCTGCAGTTCAGCCCAGATGAGGTGGTGGGAACTGTAATGTGGTGCTGGACACAGTGCATGTGTAAGAGAATCTCTGCATCTCATATTCAGACCTAACCTGTATTGACAGCCTGTTCCTACTCCTTGATTTCATTTTTCCTGACCTGCACTATTGTGAATAATGAGATACAAGGCAGGGAAAGTCAGCTTTGTGTTCCATTCTTGTGTTAGCTCCACAGTGGGGGCATGCTTGTTTTCATTCATTGAGTTAGCAAGTCCAGTTGAAAACCAGAAGAATAGTTTTCTGCTTTTACTCGACTTTCTTGAAACATAATCAGATTTCAGAGAGAGGTATTCTGAAGAGCAGTTATAACCAGGGGAAAAAACACCTAGAAAAGATGTTAAAAACTGTCTGGAATATATAATATGTTGATTCATGCTTGTTTTGAACATTTCACTCTCAGTCTGTAATGTGCTATGAAAATAATTTTGATGTTACATTAAAAGATTGCAACTTTACTGGAAATGAAGGAAAGAGCTCCATACTGGAGCAAGCTCTTGGGTTCTCACATGAACTTGTGAGCAATGCAGCAAAAGTTTGAGAAATTGATCCAGGTTTTATATTAAGACCAGTAATTATGTTGGAGTGAGGAACTCTTCATGAAATTCAGATGAGATGGCAAATCTTTTTCTTAGAGTTTTTTTCTCTTCTCCCTCAAGTGAAACAATGGCAAGCTGCAGCATCTTATTTGAGTTTTGTTTTAAAACACGTTTTAAAGATCCCAGTAGGAACATGCAGTGGGAGTAATGGAGGTACCCCATGATTTTTTTGTTGTTGTTGTTCCCTGCTCTGTTCTTGTTTTTGAGGATTGGTAACTTGCTTTCATCTCTATGTATTTGAATTTGTAGTCCAGGAGTAAAAGGTACTTATGAAAAATACATCAAGATCCTACACTGAAAAATCCTCCAAAGTACAAATATTACTGGAAAGGGGCATGCTCGAAAAGGTAGTGGTGATGTTAGTGAAAGGAAATGAGTTTTTTTAAATGGGGTACCACCTCTCTTTGTCTTGTAAGCCATTTATGGTCATAATAAACTGTATCATGGCTTGGTTGTAGTGCTGTGCGTTACGTTGATGGTGTTGTTTCAGGTTCCAGTTGTGAGCAGTGCAGAGAAGGAGCCACGTACTCAAGTGCAGTAATATCTCCCAACTTAGAAACCACTAAAATCATGCGAGTTCCTCACGCTTTGTCAGTGTCCGAGTGCATCGCAGCGTGTTGTGACCTCTCTGGTTGTGACTTGTCCTGGATGTTTGAGCGGCGCTGTTACATCGTGAACTGCCAACACAAGGACAACTGTGAACCTAAAAAAATTGAGACTGTGAAGTCCTACCTTACCTTCGTGCTGAGGCCTTCTCAGAGGCCAGCCTCACTGCTAGGATTTGGGCAAGTGATCCCAAGCATGGTCCACTCTGTGGGACTTCAGAATGAGCCGTCTGAGGAAGTGAGTAGCCTGAAGAAGCTGTCTCTGCTTGGCAAAGATCCCAGCCTTGAGGAGATACCTGACTACATTGATGATTATAAAGAGTTGGAGCAGGATCCCTTTCAGGTGGCCATCAAACATGAGCAGAAGGACAGTATGGATTATGCTGACTGGGGCCTGATGGTGGCAGGTGAAAATGGCTTCAACACTTCCACAGGTGATGATGTAGATAACCAGGAAGATTTTGCTGAAAAGAAAGGGGAGACTGGGAAAGTGGAAAGCCTTCTGAATAAAAACAGCTCTGAACTGACTTCCATCAATGAACACTCCACAGAGAGGCTGTCATCCCTCCCGGAGATTACACCACTCCCTGAGAAGACGCTTGAAAGGGAAGCAGCTGTTCCACTCCTTGCACAACCTGAGAATGCTTTGCAAAAAGAGGTATGTTTGCCCCTCGGGAAGCAGGCAGAGTATGGTGAGGCTACTTGGCAATTATTTTGGTTTTCAAATCTTTGAAAATCTCAGGTTATTGTCTTGTAATATTACAACTCTGAAATGACTTATAGTCCTCTTACCCTGTAGAAAAGGCTGAAGGGGATATGATTGTCTCAATAGCGAGGTGAATCACTAAAGGATTTTTTTTTTTTAAATCAGATGATAAGGAGTAGAGTTCTTTTTAGGGCACTGTGGGGTTTCCTTGAAAGTGTACGAATGAGTGAACTTGGACCTGGTGTAATAGTGTTACAGTGGTCTTCAGTTCTGACCCCTGGTGACTCATTGGAAGAAGTTAGCAGAGCAGTGCTAGTAGACCCTCTGGTATCCAGAGGCCAAGACCGGGAAACAAGCTCCTCCATCAGTAAAATTAGGCCTGCTTCATGGGTTTCATGCTACTAACGCATAGCGGTGTTACAGATGTAAGTGCTGAGTTAATTTTTATAATGCTTTAAAACATGGGAGGGGCATGGTATGTAAGGAGGGATGGTAGCAGTTTTGGACCATGATGTGCAGCAGGATAAAGTGGATGAGGTGTTTCCATTCTCAAAATCCTTGAGTCTGATAATTAGAAAAATAAGTTAATTACTCAAAATCCAATACATAAGTCAGTATAAGTAAGATGCACCTGTTCTCTACTTATGTAAGGTGCACTTGTTCTCTATTTATGCCAACTAGTTTGATCAGTTGAGACTAATGGGGCCTTGATTTCTTAAGAATAGGGTGGGTTCAACTGGAAAGTTGAAACAGTCTGTAAATTCAGCATTCCCTGGGTTTGACTCCCCTTGCCAGAGGAAAGAGGAAATTAATCAATGTTAGCTGACTTGCTCTAAATTCCACAAGATTTTGTAACCAGCAAGTATTTCTTGCTGTAAAAATGGTAATTTATTGCTGTAACTGTAGGGAAGAAAAATGCAAGCAAATAAGAAAGTTGCATAAAATCTGTGACAGCTGCGGTTCTGGGAGGGGATGATGTATGGAGAGCAGCAAGTCTTAAGAAGCAGATAAAGGCTTCAGGTAACTGGAAGGAGCCTCCTATTAACAGCCGTGGTCCTCATGGTGGATTTAAGCCACTCCAAAACCTACTGGGAGGGCAAGAGAGCAGGGCACAAGGAATGCAGAAAGTTTCTGAAGGTTGTTGATGACTTCAAGAAGGTTATTGCTTTGAGTTGCTTTGAGGAGTGGAGAAAGAGAGACTCTGCTGGACTTGACCATTGAAGGAAACAAGGGGTTAGTTAGGGGTGCAAGCATGAGGTGGAAGCTCCTAGGAGGGGCAAGAATAAGTCAGGAAGCAGGGTCACAACCATGGGCTGCAGTAGAGTGGTCTTTGGCTTGTTCTGGGATCTTTTTGGAAGAATCGCAAGGGAGATTGCTCATTGTCAGGATCCCTGCTGACTGAACTGCTTATGCCTTGTGCCTTAGAGGAATCATGAACCTTTGAGTTCACCTAAACTATGTGGCAGGGCTGAGCAAGTTTGGGGGTCTAAGGGATCATGTGAATACCATTTTATGAAAGTTGAGATTTCACATCCTGCAGTAGTGATAAATATATTTATGGCCAAGCTTACTTTGTAGATCTCTACTTCGATTTTGCCACCCCAGCCAGAATATAAAGATTTTTCTTTCTCTTTGTGCACTTTGTCTCATTTACACCGACTCTGTAAATGGGAGTTTATTTTTAAGTGAAATGGAGAGAAACCTGTTTCTCACTGGGACACAGAGGAGTCACTCTCGTGTGATCTTCATATTATGCTAACACTACGCTGGCACAGCCTCTGAAATTCCAATAGAAAGGCTGAGGAATGAGCTTGCTGCTTTCAGTGCAGAAGAGATGAAACTCCAAACCTGAGTCAGTCTTTAGCCACAGCTGATAATGATGCTGAAGAACTGGTAAGATAAGTGTAGTTAGAAGGTGGGTGGGAAGTGCTCTGTGAACAGAGCTGTAGAAAGCAGGTTGATGGAATAACATTGAAAGCTGTTCATGACATGTATTGAGAAATGGCTCTAAAGGGTCTCTATTAATGCAAAGAAAGAATCTGGAGAAGCGGAAGCCTTTGGGAAACTGTCAAAGCCTAAGAAGCCTTTGTTTCCTAGGTGGGAAACCTTTGAATTTAGGCGTGTGTGAAGAAATGGAGATGATAAGCAGTTTTAGCAAAGAGTTTTCCCTGTCCTTCCCAAGAATCAGCTTCAGTTCAGACACATCTCCTCTCCCCTTCCTAGTCTCCACTCCCCTTCTTTTCACTGCAATTTATGCACAATCACTTTGGTCAGGAAACAGGTGACACAGGAGGTTGGGGTCAGTTCACGGCAATTTCCTATTTGCCACTTGTAACTTCTTTCTCTTTTCTGCCACAGTTCCTTCCTTTTTGTTTCATCTGCACTGGTGTGGGCTTCTCTGTGGGCCTCAGTTCCCTGGGAGGTGGCATGCAGTGCCTGTTTCCAAGAGGGCATCTCCAGCCCTGTGCACAATAATGTTCGCTTCCAGATGTCTCCTCTCATATCTCCTGTGGTGCATCCCCCCACATCCTTCTGTTTCCCCTGCCCACAGTAGCTGTTGCCCTTTTTTAACTAGGTTTGAGAGGTTGTGGTGTTGGTGCATGGTGGCTTGATTCCATCCACTGCCAAACTGCCTGGGACTACAGAGGTGGCCCCCTGCAGCCAACCCTCTGCCACCTGCCAGGTATGCCTAACACAAATTTACATCTTGGCTTCAAGTTTTTCTGCTTCGGGAACTTTACTTGTGACCTTTGTGAAATAAAAGCTGCCTGTGACATATTCTGGTCATAATATTTTCTTCCTATGTGTCTCTTTCTCCAGCAAGCAGACATTTTTGTCAAATCTCGTATGGATTGTTTAGCACAGATTTGTGTTTCCTTCTGAAAAAAGTTGGTTTTTGAAAACCAAGTTTTGTTATGAAGGAAATCTTAAATTTTTGCACTGGATTAAAAATGCTGAGAAGTCTCCAAGTAGTTTTTTCATTGGTATGTAATCCAAACAACCTATCAAACTGTGGTGTTTTTGTATAGGATATGAAAATATGAAGGTCTTAAAATCATGCTTGCTACTAAGTTTAGTGAATTACCCTGTTTATTGCACATTATACAATGTTTTCCTATCATCCTCTTAATTCTGCTACAGCAATTCTATATCTCTGTTCCTGGATCTGTGCTGACGCACTCCCTTCTGCAGCTTCCAGACAAAGCTATTTTGACAAGCCAGACAGAGCTAGGTGGCAAAAATACGATTCCCTGATTCTCTCCCTTCACAGTAGTCAGCAGGATGAGGTGTCCTTAGGTGCTGTGTTCTTTGAGCAAGGACCTGCACAGAGATTTTAAACTGAGAAGCCAACTAAACACAGACCTCCGGAGTCTGTGCCCTTGGACCATCCTTGCCGTAAATGCAGTCAGATACAGGGAGTTTCTGTGTGTGACTTGGGAGAGAGAATATGGGGTTTGTCATTTAAGTGAGTCACCTGGCTGTTGGGTTTACGTGAGAGTTCAGAGTGATCTTATGAACTGTCACTCTCTGGCAGCTCAATAACGTGAATACATTCAGAAATCTGTGCAGAGTATATGCTGTCCAGCTGCCCAGAAGGGAAATCTGAAGTGCTGCCCATCTTTGAAGTGACATATCTGCAAAGTATTAATTGTCTTTTTAAAGTTTCCAGTTAGCTGCTGACCTGCTAAGCCAAGTACAGTTTTTCAGGTTTAGTCACATTCTAGCTGCTGCTATGTTGATGCCGCAATGCTTTGAACATTTACGCAATAGCTAAGGTTTGACTTGATTCTTGTGCTTATTGTATTTGGAGGGATAATGGTGCAGTCAAAATGCATAAATCTCTACCTAAGAAACCTTAAGATGGCAGACAGACTCTTACATGATGGTGAGCATTTTAATGTCTGATTGGCTTGCCTTCAGAATTTGCATTTATGACTTAGAACACAGTTGAATATCAGAGATGTTCATCTCTTGTTTTGGCTTTGTTTCAGTTTTGAGGCCTGCAGAAGCTGAATGATTCTGTTTGGTTTAAAATACATTGACTTGATCCATGGAGGATTTACAAAACCACTGAAAGATGTTTTGATCTTTAGATTAACCTTTCTTTCTGTTTTGAAGTCCGTACTTCATGTTATACTGTGTGATGGTTTGCTCTTTTTGCAGCTCCCCAACTACACAGTTAGTAGAGGTCATACTTGCTTGAAATCATTAGACTGAAAGCAGGGAGAAGCAGAACAGCAGAAGAGCAGAGTTTCATGGCTGACAGAGCTGGTCTCCATAAAGTTTTCCAGACAGATAAGGAAAAGCAAGTGGTACTGCAGTTATGTAGTACACTTATGAGCAGAGAGACATAAAGGAAACACCGCTGGGGAAGCAGTTATAACATTAGCAGCCCTTGACTAACCACTCACAATCAGTTGTCTTTAGGTGCACTTGAGGAATACGATTCCTTGAGAGGGAAAGTGGGGCTTCCTGCAGGATTAGGATGGAGTAAGGAAGCATGGTTGGTTTTATTGTTCCCATTCACAGAGGGAAAAAACAATAGTACCCAATCTATAGGGTCAGCCAGTGATTGGAAGTGGGAAAGGATCCCGCTTGGCATGATACTGTTGCCTGCACTGTAACTTTGAGCTTCCCCAGGAAACTGCATTTTTTTTTTTTTATTTCTGTTTTGGGTTATAGGGTTGTTCTCATTTTCTGTCGGAATTCTCAAGAGATTTTCACTCAAGTTAAATCCTGAGAAATGAAGGATGTGGGCCCTCACCATTGGTGTGTTTGTATCAGGCAATAGTGGCTGTACAAAAGGGTAAAAGCAAACAGCCCACAAAGCCCGTACCAACAGAACTGCCAACCCTACTCACTCCCAGAAAGAATTATTTTCTTTCCTTTTCTTTTCACTTCTCAAGCTGGAATTTAGTTTAATCTTGCCCTCCACATCTGTTCCATCAAATCTCTCGGTAATAGTTTCTGCCTGAGAACTTAATTTCTGATATTGTCCCTGCCCCAGTTGTCTGCTGTCTGCTAACATTTTTAGTTTAAGCTGTCTTTTTGGCTGTGACACCACTTCAGACGTGACAGTGCCACAGGGCACCTTTTCTGACTGCAGTGTCTTGCCTAGGCTTGCTGACTGAAGTGATGTTTGGTGCCACTGCAGAAGAGGCACCCTGGAAAGGTACATTTGAGGTGACTTTGTCTCCATCTGTCCTACAAAGCCGTGATGGCTGCTATTCAGCTGATGGATTGGCAAAGGATCAGGAGAGGAGAGAAGCCAGAGGAAGCTCAGGAAAGTAGACTTCCCTCAAATTCGGAAGGCAAAAGAACACTGTGGTTTGCCCAAGTGTGGGAAAAAATATTTTGTAAAGGTGTGGAGTGGAGTAAGTATGTAAAGAAGACCTGTCTGGAGGAAAGATCTTTTTTAAGATACAAGGCAGGATGGGCTCGAGGCTGTCTCTGCACATGGCATTGTCAAGGGTGAGATTCCTGAAGGCACTGCTTTAGGGGAGCTGCAGTCCCTGATCCTGCTATCAGTGTCCCAGCTGCTCAGAGAGATCTTCTTACTGTCTGCATATGGAGCAGGCGGTGTGACCACAAAGGTGCTTGTGTTGTCTGTGTTACGAACGCGTGCAAAGGTGCAGCTCTTGGTGTGGTCCTTGGCATCCTCAAGGGTGAGCAGCCACAATCCCTGACACTGCACAGGCATCTTTTCTCTCTGTCCATTGTTGAAGGCAGAGATGGAGTTGCAGATGACTTCCATGCTCTCTGTTTTCTCTCTAGCTGGGAAGGAACAGTCCCTGGCATTTCATGTTCCCAGCTGCCCAGGAAGCTTTTCCTCCTGTCCAGAAGGCAGGGTTGCCCTTATTTCCTAGGGAGGCAAACTGAAAAGTGAAAGTAGAGCATCTGAAATGCAAACAGAAGTAGAGAGTTGGGACTGTTCAACCTTGAGCAGAGAGGGTCCAGGGGATCTTACAAATGTATATAAATAACTGACAGGTGTGAAGAAGATGGAGCCAGGCTCTTCTCAGTGCTGTTCAGTGGCAGGACAAGATACAATGGACACAAAATGAAAGACAAGGAATTCTATTTAAGCACTTAACCCCATCTTTTTTCATGTGAGGATGGCCAAACACTGGAACAGGTTTTCCAGAGAGCTGGATTCTTTGTCCTTGGAGATACTTATAACCTGACTGAACTTGGTCCTAAGCAGTCTGCTGTGAGGGCAGGGCCTGAGCTGGTGGATTATCTCCAAAGGTCCCTTTCCGCCTCAGCTATTTGTGATATGTGTACACTTTGCCAACCTTCATAATCCTATTTTTCAGTAAATACACAATGTACAAATAATAGTATACAATATACCAATAATAGTAGTCTTCATATGTGACACATGGTAGCCGTAATTGGAAAAAAGGTTTTCCCTAATTGTTAGATCAGAAATAAGTCTTGAGAATATTAAGGAAAACCTGCTGGCCCAGTGAGGGTAATGTGTTGTTGAAAGGCAAGATTAACCCAGTGCTGGGTTATTCGTGCCACACTTGCCATGTCCTTTGCTGCAGTTCTGATTTACTAACAAGGTGAGGCAGTGCTGCTTGATGCCTGAGGCAGAGACATGTAGAGTGTTTTATTACTGTTGAGGAGATAAAAAGGCATGAGCTACTGGTGTACTGAGCAGATGTAGTAAGAAACAGTGATTCTGTTAAGCTTGTGTATGGCACAAAGACAATAATACCACACAGACTTTCTGACATTGGCTTTTAAAGATTTATGACTGTGTTTAGACCTGTCCCACTGATTTTTTAAATATTTTGAGAATTGGTAGCCTTAGTTGTATTCCAGGTTACCTCATGACTATAGCTTACACTGTTCTGCATCTGCAATTTGAAAAATGAGTAGCATTTCTTACAAAGCCTGTTTGGAAAAAAACCCAGTCCTTGTTCAATAGGTATTCTATTCGTGAATTAAATATCCCGGTAACATAAATCACTAGGGTCATCCTACGTGCTATTAAAAACCAGCATACCTCTAAATCTAGAAATGTGAAAAATGTCTCACTTATGTCAACTCTGTCCCTATAATTCCTTTTTTCAGGCTGCTACACCTTCCTCTTCTTCAGATAAATTGGATTTCTCCTCAGGCGTGCCAGAGAAAACCCGGACTCCCACAGTGGCCCCAGAGAATGCCACTGAAGGTGGGATCATGCTATTTCCAACTAATACTGCACCGTCTGAGTCCATGCAGCAGTTCACATCACCTGCTACTGCTGCTAAAGCAGGTAATGTTTCAACATAGCTGGAGATCTGAGGGGTACCTGCAGGTTGGACAGAGGATGGGAATGGCTTTACTACTGTCAGGTCTCCAACCTGTTATTAGTAAGAGCTCATTCTTTATCCAAATGTTACATAATCCTGCTTTAAACCTGTAGACCTACAGTAACACTGCAAACCTCTGACCCTTTAGCCAGTTACTTCTGAGGCAAAACTCTGACCAAGTCCACCAGTAATGGGAAATGACAACTCAAGCAAATATGGCAAAGTAAAAAGCGAAGTTTGAGAGCCTGTTTTAAATAATTTAGGGTTTTTTTGTTTGTGTTTTTTTTTTTTTTTTTTCCTTTGTGAGCAATACCTGAGGCTTTCTGGGGTTTCAGAATAGTCTCTTCTGGCCATATTGTTATTTTTGGTGTGACTCTTCAGAACATCGTTCCCTCTCAGGAACTCTGCAGTAGAAGCCCATCCGTAGTTGCTAGATACCATGCAGCAACATAGGTGGGACCTGAGGAAGCTCAGCCCTTAATAGGGGAGAACATGGCCTTCAAATCCTGGGAAAACAAAGTTTTGCTCTAATTTCAAAACTGTGGGGAGGCTTATCACACAGCTGCAGGGCAAAACGTTTTATTTTGAAAAGAGCTTTTAACCATCATGCCCTCTGTAGTTGTGTTAAATTCCATATGTATGTTCATGTATCGCCTTTCTCCTGCTGAATTTCTTGCCTCCCTACGCACGTTGACAAAGGGTTAGAAAGGCAACAAGAAGCAGAGAAGCACAGATGTGTGTTTTTCTGCACTCCTGATGTACTGAGGGATATGGAGAGCTAAGGCCTTTGCTATCTGTTAGAGAAAGTCTGGTTTGGGACATTCTTGACACCCTCTACCAAAATGCAACCTGCCAGCCAGGATAGCAATAAAAGTTAACAGGAAGAGATGAGCTAAAAGAGATTCCTGTCCAAGACAATGCACCATCATTACCACTGACTGTTCACTAGGCAGCTCCTCCTCCTTAACAGGAGGAGGTTGAAGAGGGCTCAAAAAGGAGTTTGGAATAAGAAGCTGAAGGGAAGGTTGTGATGAATCTCACTGTAAGTACTGCTTTATACAAGGATTGCCTAAAGTTTGCGTGTTGTCAGCCACACTGTCTAGAAAGTCTCAATGACAGTCCCTCCTTCTCTCCTTTGGCCATCACCCTTTTCTAGGCCATTTTATTATCATCTTATGTGGAACTCCAAGGGCAAACCTTTGCTCCACACGTGTCTAGGGCAACTCCCATGATTAATTGTGAAGCCTTGGGTGAATTTAAGTAGCAGTGACAGAAAGTGTGCTGTCAGTGTCTTTATTTCATCCATTTTTAGACCCATCAGCTGCCACTACTGCGTAGCTTCTTTGGCATATCTTCCAAGTTGGACGTCTAGATAGTGAATGTTGCCTTTGGAGAACTTTTGTTCTGTGATTTCCCAATATTGAAAGGAAGACATTTAAAACATTTGAAATACAGGACTAAGTGAACTTTCCCTAAGTTGTGCTTTGGTGTGTTTCTGCTGGGGGCTGTATTTGTGTATTTTGGCATTTTTTTGAAAGACAAAACAGTTTTCACAGACAAGAACTGGAGAGCAGGTGGATTGAATGTGCAGTTCAGGTAAGAAATAACCATTTGCCCTGCCATGAAAATGGATTTTTTAAATGGAATGCAAGATGGACAATGGAACTTGCCTTACTTGTAAGTGCCACACAAACATAGAAGTAGTACTTCTTGGTGAAAGAAAGTGTGATATTAAAGTTCTGGCATGCTTTTTTGTCTTCTGTAACTGTATTTTTTAAATTCCTGCACTTCCAATTACTGAGGAAAATACATAATTCTTTATGCAGAGCATTGTTACCTCTGATATAAAGGAATAATGAGAATGCCTTTCTCTAAAACACAGGTAGGGAAAATGATACTTCGTAGCTGGGGAAGAAAAAGAACTTTGGTTTGGTAGAAGGTGAGGGAATCACAGTCATGATTAAATAGATCATTATTTTATAATTCATTAAGGATTTTTTTTTTTTTACTTATCATTGCCTGTTCTCTTGTACAGTACTTGTCAAATTTTACTTAATCTATTGTGAATAATATTTGAAGATACTAAATTTATATCAGTTCCACCTGTTATATCATAGTGTACTCATCCTGTCTTATATGCAGTTAAAGAACTTGCCGTGTCTGCTGGAGATAACATACAAGTGATGCTACCCAAAAACGAGGTTGAACTGAATGCCTTTGCTGTCCCACCGCCATCTACGGGTGAGTTGAATGCCTTGGTACACAAGGAGATGCATACACTACTAACCTGTAAATGCAGACAAGTTCTGAGTTATGTGAACATACACCACTTAGGATAAAACAATTTTTCTCATTTCTGATATTGCCTCTTTTGGGGCTCTAACTACAGAGAGGATTTTAAAGATGAATTTTTTTAAAGTGGCTTTTACTTTTAGAACCTGAACTCATCAGCCAGATGGTTCAATAGAAAGCCTGTAATTTCTACCAAAAGATGATGTGGCCTAGTTTATAGCATCTTGCTGTAAAGCTCAGGGGAGGTGGGGAAATTACGTTTTGAATGCAACATTTGTCTTAAAACTGCCAGCTTCTGAATTTTTTGAGCAAATAAAAGATGTTTCATTAGTAGCTATGTAAACCACATTGGCTTCATATGAAGCTGGTTTTTGTGAAGAAGTCGATTATTTTTAAAGTCTATCACATCCTTGCTGCTTTACCAAGTTGCAGCACACTGGGAGTTTAACATGTGGTCATACTGCTTCATTTTACAGGCTTAAACAGTAGCAGTCATGATTTCATGCTGTAGCATTTTATCTGATGAGTGGTGGACTTGATTTCTTTGTTTTCTGGGCTTATCTTGAATGCAAAACTGATTGTTCTTACACTGTGTTATTGCTCTTAGAAACAGCCTACACCTATGAGTGGAGCTTAATCAGTCACCCTGCTGACTATAGTGGGGAAATGGAGCACAGGCACAGCCAGACTTTGAAGCTCTCTCATGTAAGTGAGCTGTAAGCTCAGGCTCATTATGTTTGTGTGGTCTTTTCACCGAATTGTAACCTGTGGGGAAGGGCACCTTGATTCAAGGAGTTCACATGGCTTCGAGCCATCCTGAGTCTCCTCACTTGTTTGTGTCACCAAATTTATGCCAATACCTTAGACTGCTCTAATAATTTTCTAAGATAGGGTAAAATTCCTTAGTGTTTGTTTCATATTCCCCACTTCCAGGCAGTGACTAGTGGCCTTTTATGTATGTGTTTATAAAAGTAGCTTGAGGATTCAGACATCCAGATTTATTCTGTTATTGTCAGATTTAAACATACTTCTTTTGTATAATTCAACATGTAACCCCATTTTTTCTATGTTTATCTCAGTTATCCGTAGGACTTTATGCCTTCAAAGTGACAGTTTCTGGTGAAAATGCCTTTGGCGAAGGTTTTGTAAATGTCACAGTCAAACCAGGTAAATCGGTTGGCTGATATAATTAATTTCTTCAACACAAGTACAGCATACTTATCAAACATTCTCTCAGTTACTGTTTTCAAGGATGTCTGCCAGTCCAGTCATGCTGACATGTTTCATATCTTGGTGTCTATAAGGGGTTTTATGGAAGTAGAGCTAAGAGTCTTGCTCGCTGTGTGTAAGTGCTCTCTAGTCTTTCCCCCTCCTCAGCCAAAGCCTGAGATAGCACCATGCCACCTTTCCTGGTCCACTTCTCCAGCTAGGGACAACAATCATGTGCTGATCCGGCTCTGTCTGCAGGCAGCAGTGCACGGCTCTGATCTGAATTACACCACGTAGGAGCACTGCAGTGGAACACTGCTGTGTCAGCACACAGCTCGTCAGTAACCTGTTCTTTGCCTTGTCCAAAAAGGACAGCAGATGCTGCAAAGCTGTGTGTCCTAGATTTAATCACTGGGGACTATTGATCTGTAGATTTAGCATTAGTTTTGCCTGGGCTTTCACTAATATATTTTTTCCTTCCCCTTTTTTTCTTTCTCCCCCTATCTTTCTCACAGCAGTCAGAATTAACCAGCCACCTGTTGCTGTTGCTTCACCCAAAGTGCAAGAAGTTTCCTTGCCTACAACTTCTACCTTCATCGATGGCAGTCGTACGTACTGGACCATCCTGTGCTTGTATCTTATATTTTTGATATACAGTACAACATTATTGTTTGTCAATTACAAGTGAAATTTTTTCTTCTCACTCTTCTCAGAAGTTCTCTGAATAATGGTTTATTTTGGGGATATGTGTCCAGTTATAAATCATTTTAATAAATTAAAAAATTATAAAATGCAGCCTTGTACTTGGAGATTGAGATGCAGTGTGTCAGAGACTGCTGCAACCAGACAGCATCTACTCTTGCAGCTTCTTCCTGTCCTGCCCAGAGAGCCTCTGTGCCAGCACAGCTGGGGCCGTAGTAGAGAGCTGTCAGATAGGGTGTGATGAGATGTAATTACATCCATAATTACTAAGTGCAGACAGGTTGGAATGTGCAGAGTCTGAGACTGATTTTTTTTTTTTAATTCATGTGTGTGAAGAATTGTTTAGATAAATCATACCAAAGGTAACTTGGAATCTGTGGTTCATGAGGCTTGTTCAACTATACTTGAAGAGACAATTGTAGAAAACCGGTTAGGGATGAGGGTATGAACGACTTAAGTATTCATTCCAGCAACTGCTACCAGAAACTGATATGTTTTTCTTTAATGAACGTAGAAAGCATAGATGATGTGAAGATAGTGAGTTACCACTGGGAGGAAATTAAAGGTCCCTTGCGAGAGCAAAAGGCATCTGCTGACACACCTGTATTGCACTTGTCTAACCTTGTTCCTGGAAACTACACCTTCAGGTACCTGTATGATGATTTTCTTGGGGGCTTATCTGTGATATCAGCTAAATGTTTGTTTCTTTCTGTGCTTACATGTATCTCCTCAAACAGAAAACTTAATTTTTCATCTGCATACTCTTACTCTTCATTTTGCACAGTGGAGAGACATATGGAGCAGTTTCATTAAAAAGTGCTTGCAGTGATCCTTTTTAACACAAAGTTACAGAAAAGAAGGTATCATAAATTAAGTATGTCCCCACTTCCAGCAATATCAACTGTGACAGACTATTTTTTTTTTTCCCAGCTTAGAAGTTGGCTAGTGCCCTGAATGAAACTATGCAGTCAGGCTGTGAAAGTCATCCTCTGAAGGGTGGGGACAGACAGAAAAATATTGTCAGACTGATCCTCACAAGGCATTGTTATATACTGATTTTACTAAGAGCCATTCTGTTCTTAATAAAAGCGTTTGCGTTGCTACTGGTTTCCTCCATTTATGTGTTGCTGAATCTGGGGTTTACCCAGACAATGGAAGCAATGTTTTTGGTTCAGGGTGCTTTAGTAAAAATCAGCCCTTTTTCTGAACTTTTTAAAGCCCAGTCTACAGAGAGGCAGACTTCCCACTGACCCAGCTTGGGTTCGTTGGCTGCCAGTGGGTTGCCTATCAGACAATATGTCATGTATCAGTGTAGCAACAGCAGACTGTTGAAGCCAGCATACATATCCATTAACTGTGGTGCTTTGCCTAAGTTTCACAAAAGTTCTACAGCTTCCACTTTAATTCTGTATTCTTTATCTGGAGTTGTTCCATATTGTACAGTAGCAGAAAGGAGTGTTAATTTTTTTCCATATTAAAAAGAGCAGATCTTGCTTACAAGCAATGCTTCTAAGTGTGTTCCAAACCTTAGGGAATTAGGAAGTCAGTTGTTATATCTCTGCACCTTTGGGGGAGACTGACTTACCTGAACAATAGAGCATTGTGTTGAAGATTACAAGAAATTAGCTGGTCAAAAAAATCCAGTGCCCTTGATATGCATAGATGTACACCCATTGCAAAATGCATGTGTTCCCTAATGTCTGAGGTAATGAACACTAGTTTTGTTCCTGCTCAGGTTCTCTTCCATGTGGTCAGCTGTATGCGGTTTTCACAACAGAGGTGGATTAGAGATTAGCTGGTTACCACACTGCAGAGGGCAGCTGTCATTCCTTTGAAGTGCCTGCAGCAGTCTCTTTTTAAGATGATTTTGTGTTTCTGAGAGGCAGTAATGTCTGGGGTTTTTTTAAACCCTGTGTATATTTAGTTTTGTGACTTGACATTGATATTAAGCAGCATTAAAATTAGTAATAGTGTGCCATGATCTGTTGCTGTTCTATAAGCAAAGGTTCTGAACATCCAGTGTAGTTTTAGATGTAGATGTTGACAGGGACTGTTTCACTGTAGGTGATGAATAAAATCCCTTTTTTTTACCGAGTACACTTCTAAAAGAGTTTGCAGTGAGTGGAGCAGTTTCCATTGACAGCAGGTAAAGGGTTTAATCTGGGATACAGAATAACTAGGCTTTTTTTTGTTATTCTTAAAGGTTGAAAGTTGTATTTGTAAACAGTTTTCTGAATTTCTTTCCTACCTTAGTTGAAGGATATTTGTTTCTGAAGCAGAAGTTTATGTCATATAATCAGTGGCTCTTGTTTAGGTGGTGTTTGAAAAAGTGCCAGAAAAAGATTAATATTTCAATTTAGAAATTGGCAGAAGTCCATCTTAACAGATACTGTTTTTCCTGTTGTAGACTCACAGTGATTGATTCAGATGGAGCGGCCAACTCCACCATTGCGTCTCTGACTGTCAACAAGCCAGTGGATTACCCACCTATTGCTAATGCAGGACCTAATCAGGCAGTCACTTTGCCCCAGAACTTCATCACACTGAATGGAAACCAGAGCAGTGATGACCACGAAATTGTCAGCTATGAGTGGTCGCTCAGTCCCAAAAGCAAAGGCAAGGTTGTAGCGATGCAGGTATGTGTATTTCTCCTTGCATAGGATTGAAAAGCTCTTTTATCTTTGCTTCTAACATGAGCAAACACATATCTAAGTAACTGCTCAGAAGCACTGAAATACCTAGAGTCCTGTTATTCTTTTTTTGTTTTTCTTTCACATGTATTCAGCTCTTGTTTTAGATACTACTTTTAATTCCTTTTCATAGTTTTTTTCATTCTTTGGGGCCAAACAAAGTTGCTTGTTCTCTGGAAGTTGAAAGACTTCAAGTTCACATTTTCTGTCCTTGAACCCAGAGTCTGTTTCACAGGCTCCCATCTTCTGAGGCTCTGGGCAGACTGAAAACTGATTATAGGAGAATGTGGGAATAGTCAGAGTTTTCTTGAAACACTTTCTCCTGGAGAGAGTAGAACTCAAATAGAAACTTAATTTTCTGAGTGAAAGATGACAAGACCTTTTGGCAGTGTTTATGCAGCTGTGCTCTGTGGTGGGGTTTTTTGCACACTAAAACATGGGTGTACACTGAAGCCTTACAGAATTATTCTCCTATTTTCATGGCTCTTTTTGTTGTTGTTGTTTTGGGTTTTTTTTTCAATCTGAGAAGGTAATAAATATTTTCATTGGAGTTGCACCCAGTAAGTTGGAGATTCTCACAGCTCTGTAGGCTGTTGAGATAATTAATGTAATGAAGCCAGCTGAAACTCAGAAGCCATTTTTTATAAGAGACTTGATTTCTGCCATGTTGGCAAATGCTTTAGACTTTCAGAATTGGAAAGAGATTGCTCTGTAGATCTGTTTAGGAAAGGAGTAATATTATTAATGCAAGCCTCCACTGTAGAGGAAATTAAAAAAATATGGAAGGACTTACAGCCTAATGGCTTGTTCCTGATCATTCACCAAGACAAACATTTTCCAAAAGCACCTAAGCAAACTGAACTTACAGTTTTTGAGAGCCATTCAATCTTAAAGCAACCTTTCTGAAGGAATGGAATAACAGCTTGAGAAATCCAATGGATTCATTGGGTATTGAATGTGGAAATGCAAATGCATGTTACGGTTTCTTTTCAACAGACTAGTAATCTTCTTCATGTGCTTGAAGCTGAGGATCACAGAATCATAGAATGGTTCAGGTTGTAAGGGACATTGAAGATCATCGTGTTCCAACACCCTGCCATGGGTAGGGATGTCACTCACTAGACCAGGTTCTTCAGGGCCCCATCCAATCTGGCCTTGAACGCTTCCAGGGATGGGGTATCCACAGCTTCTCTGGGCAACCTGTGCCAGTGCTTCACCACCTTCTGAGTAAATAATTTCTTCTAATATCTAATATAAGCCTTCTCTCTTTCAGTTTGAAACTATTCCCTCTAGTCTTGTCACTATCTGCCCATATAAAAAGTCCGTCTCTCTCCTTTCATAAGCCCCCTTTAGGTATACTGGAAGACTACAATGAGGTGTCCCCAGAGCCTTCTCTTCTCCAGGCTGAACAACCCCAACTTTCTCAGCCTTTTTTTTGAGAGGTGCTCCAGCCCTCTGATCCATCTTCATGGCCCTTCTCTGGACCACTCCAGAGGATACTGATCTGTGGTGTGTTGTATGATATCCACTGTTAGAGTGCAATGTAACAAGTACCTTTTCTGGTTAGGTAACCGTTTATCAAGTCTTATTGTTCTTATTATCATATTTATCTCAAAAAAAAAAAAAGCCAAAACTAATTGCATTATGATTTGGTATTCCTCATATGAGAGATGTCACAATGTTCATTTTATTAGCAAAAGGACCTATAGCTGGGCCCAGTCATTTAATGAGCTTCTATCGGTATCAGCAAATACTGCTGGAAGAGTAAACTCAGGACAGAGCTGTCTTGTTTAATATGGGGTTTTGTTTTTCCATAACCCTATCTGTCTGGTTTCAAGTCAAGCTTGGTTTTGCATTTAACAGTTTTTATAAGTAGTAAAGGATGTCATGATGTTTGTTTTTAAAATATCCCTAAGGAAATGGAATAAGCTGTAGGAATTTTTATCAGTGTTTAATTTCCTGATTGAGAATGGTAATGTTCCATGTGTTTCACAATTATCATTGTGGAGAAATAATGCAGTGGTTATACCAGCAGAAGAAATTAGGATTTATTGCCTGTGGGTATCTCTCTGGGTTGGTAGGAGCAGTCACAGTAGTGAACACATTACCTCTGTCTGTGCGCCAAATTTTAAGCCTCCTCTTTATCTGCAAAGTGCATAAACTCCTTGCTCAAACATTGTATTTATTAATTTAAACATTTCTTTTTCCTTACATTTGCTCCGTAAGACCTTTCATTACCCACAACCATTTCTGTTTTTCGTGCTCTGTCCTTACCAATGCTGCGAAGGGGGTGCGGACGCCGTACCTGCAGCTCTCTGCAATGCAGGAAGGAGACTACACCTTCCAGCTGACTGTGACAGACTCTGCGCACCAGCGCTCCACAGCCGAGGTCACGCTGATCGTGCAGCCTGGTAAGTCAGTGCAGGCACGTCTTGGTCCCTCAGGGCTGGCCCAGCCTGGTACCTTGGCGTTGTTCTCCAACACCTCCTCTCCCCCCATTGCACCACTGACATGGCACCCTGAATGCCTGGTGCCCCTGGATCAAGGACTTGTCCACCTCCATTTTCTTTCGAAGCAGGCAGACAAGTGTAGAATCATATACAGTCTGGGTGATGATCCTGAGGTTTCACACCAGCCTGGTTATGTAAAGCAACAGAGATCTGTTTGAGTGTTCTTGTAAAAGCTAAACTGTAGGTCTTCAGTTTAATGTCCTACAAAGTCTGTTTTGAAAGCTTCTCAGAGTATCAATCAGTGCTTTGCTCAGTTTTCTTATTGTTTTGCTATTCTTCTGCCAGAGTCCTTGTGTGATTTGAATTCACTCAAATGAATTGCATTGTGCTTCCTAGGGAAAAGCGCCAGCCAAGGACTTTTCAAAAGCTGCGTCTTTCACGTGTTTGTTTAGGTTTGGGAGCCAAATGATGAATAAGCCCAAATGGTCTGGGCCTCATGATATTTTTTTTTAATGCTTTTTTTTTTTTCCGCAGTATGTTTGCCTGTTACATCCACAGTGGCCTTTTCTGCCCTAGTGCAGGTCTCACATTCCACCACAGGGCAATGTTTTATCTTCCTGTTGTTGCTTAATGCACATCTTTTGTAGGTGATCCCTTCTGGGGCAATTTTACAGCAATCATTCACTGCAGAAATCAAGAACATGAATTGGAAGTGTGGTGTGTGGTGGTGCCTTTTAGGCCCGTTACAGTGTGGAGTTAGAAAGATGCTATTGCTGAAGTCAGGCCCAAGGGTAAATAAATACCCAAGAAGATGGTAGCACTGCCAGTTTTACCATGTCACAAAAGCAGAGGCTGAAAACAGAGTAACAGGTCGTATATTTCTGCACTAAATTCTCAAAGGCTCTGAATTGGCATTAACTTAGTGGCATCATTCTGGCCTTGAGCAGCAGACAGAATGGATCAGTATCTTCTCTGAGGAAAAACAATCATATTTGTGCGGGAGATTTTGAAAGGAATGGACTGGTGGAACCAGGAGAATACCCCACCACTCATGTTTTGTGACATTTCATGTAAGGCATTGAGTATGCAGCAAGATTTTTGGGACTGTGACTGTGCTTTCAGATAGGACTATGAAAAAGGGAAGTACTTGCTGTGAGATTAGTCTTGTTGCAGAGCTGACTTTTCCCACCTGCTGGCTTGTGCATGTCATACTTGTGGTTTGCACTTTTTGAGCCAATATATCAAAATTTTATTAAAATACTCTGTGTAAAATCTTCCCTCTGATGAAGAAACCTTGCCAGTGACTACCTAGAAAATGTCATACACTAAATGCTAATTTTGCAGAAAATAACAGTCCTCCAGTAGCAGTGGCTGGCCCTGACAAGGAATTGACCTTCCCAGTAGAAAGTGCTACACTGGATGGAAGCAAAAGCCACGATGATCAAGGCATTGTCTTCTATCATTGGGAAAATATCAGGTATCTAAAGATTTTACTAATCTCTAGTAAAATAGAGAGTAAAGTGAGAGTGATTTGGTCTAGAGCCTCTTATGCAATCGTGTTAATGGTGCTCTGTTATAGCATTGCTTTTAGGACCATCCCACTTGAGTAGTAATAACATAAGAAATAGTAATTTTAAGTTGAACTTGAAAAGCTCAGGCAGTCTCTGCCTATGTTTTGCAATGTTTCATTTTGAGGCCTACTTTTATAAAATTAGGAGAAAATGACAGGAGCTTCTGTATCTCCTGTTAAAAAGCAAGTAGCAGACTCACCCTCCTGTAATATACAGTTTTTCCATTAGTGCTTAGAACTAGGATTTCTCAATCACTTTTTTTATTGAACAGTAAAGTGTCAGTCATTTTAGCCTGAACTTTCAGTAATGGGTGACTAAATCACTCTTGAATGATGATTGAAAATATTTTACAAAAGCTTATAATTATACGTTTATGTGCAAATCTAACTGATCCTTACTAAAAAGACAAGGTGTTTTAGCTCATGCAGCTGTCATACCTGGCAAGGAAAGAGGTCTGCTGGCAGCCTGTACAGGTGGTGAGTGGCTCTTAGAGCAGTATCATTTGCATTCTCCCATGAAGTAGAACCATGGTGAGGTTGAAGTTCTGGGGCGTATTTTCTGCTCTTCTAATAGGTGGGGATGTATGCTTGGGTGCTTTTAATGTTTTGAAAGAAAGTATTAATGAATTCTCTAAAGTAAACTCATGTCTCAAATAGTTCTTTAGCCATCAGTGCTTATAGCAGTAGTAGAACTACAACACATAAAAACAAAAGGCCTGAGCAATGCTGCTGAACTCATAGTCTGGCTGGCTGGGCGTGATTATTTTTGTGAGATATTTTGTTTCAGTGGGCCAAGCTCTGTACAGATGGAAAACGATGACAAGGCAATAGCAACTGTGACTGGTCTCCAGGTTGGTACCTATCGCTTCAGGCTGACTGTGAAAGACCAGCAGGGCTTGAGCAGTGCATCTGTGCTCTCCATTACTGTGAAGGAAGGTAAGCCTGGCTGCTGCTTTTTAAGGCATGGTGGGCAACTGGACAGTTCATTCAGTCGCTGACAGAATGTGAAGGAACTCAGACCAGAAAGGTGTAACATTTGTTGTTATATTTCAAATGTGTTTAAGAAGACTTAACTGCTCTTCTGTAGTATTGTGAGTGACTGGGAGAATGAATTTCATTTGATTCAAGCTGTTTTAGTGGTCAATATATGCAAAATTAGTTGTGATAAACATGCTCCAAAATAATATTTTTGACAATTGTATGTCTACATCATTAAGAAGTTTTTTTTTTTTTAATTTTGTCTTTGAAATTAAGCTTTGAGCAGAAAAGCAGTTTTACTGTAGATTTTAAAGTAACATCCAAGAAGTGATATCTCAGTGAACCAATTTCCACTTAAAAATTTAGTATTAAAAGACCTGGTTTTATTTTTCTTTTAGGTGATGTGTTGTGGTGGGTTTGTTTTTGTTTGGGGTTTTTTTGGGGTTTTTTTGCTGGGTTGTTTTTTTTAATTATACAGAGAAACAGTTGCTGTGGTATAGGGTATTTCAGGTTTTTTGGGTTTTTTCCCAACATGCATGCTGTATAAGAGACTTTAGGATAATCACAGAGTCATAGAATGGTTTGGGTTTGAAGGGACCTTGAAAATCATCTCGTCCCAAACCCCCTGCCATAGGCTGGGACACCTTCCACTAGACCAGGTAGCTCAAAGGTCCCGTCCAACCTGGCCTTGGACCCTCCTAGGGATGTGCTGACTTCAGCAAGCCCAGGATGCAGTTGTCTTTCTGGACTGCAAGTGCACATTGCAGGGTCTTGCTGAGCTTCTTGTCAGTCAACCCCCCAAGTCCTTCTCTTCAAGGCTTACTGGCATTATGCTGACTGCTCCCGATCCATTCTCTTCCCAACTTGTACTTGGGATTGGGATTTCTGTGACCCATGTGCATTTTGGAGAAGAAGCTGGGCTTTGTTTTACTCATGTGCATCTTTGCTTGAACTGTTTCAGAGTTTCAGTTAGTGTTCAGTTAGAAATACATGGCAACAGCTCTGCCCAAATGTGTCCATGGTCTCGTTTGTGCTGTGAAGTGTAGCCACAGTAAATTCTATCTACAGTTGCAGGGTCAATATAAAAATACTCAGTTTTCCAATAACCAAGTTTAGTCAACTGGTTTTACTTGGAAGAGACAAGATCAGTTGTATCACAGACAACCCTATGCTGTTACAGCCGACACCCTTGAGATCTGCCCAGGGCCAACTGTTTGTGTCCAGTGAGGTATTTCACTCAGCCCCACAGCTTCTTTGAGCCCTGGCTTGCCAGTTGTGCTCTAAAAAAAAAATCAGTGATATCTGCTTGCTGGAAAGAGAATATGTTCATATTTCTTTGGCTTTTTTTCACCGTATGCCCAATGCATGCCTTAGTTTCAGTGCTAGTGGTGAGCAAAAAATATTTGGGAATTAGACTTACTCTTAAGTTTCCTGATTGCATTTTGCCTAAATACAGGCATTTTGAAGATACAAGATCTTGCACAAGCTTCTATTGGGTAATAAGTGATTTTCCAGATGAAAAGGTCCCAGCATGGTTATCTCATGCTGGGCTGTGTTTCTAAGTAGGCAGCAAATCTTTTTGCTTGACTGAGAAGATCTGATGTTGAAGTTATTGTGAGACTGTAAATAGAATATCCCACAATGCTTTTTGAAAAAGGTCTTTCTCCTCATGGTGCACCTCTGTTTTTATTAGACTGCAGTATGCTCAGAGCCAGATTTTGTATACCCACTCATCCTTTCCCTGTAGCTTTGACATGAGGTTCTGTTGTTATTGTCTGTAATCATCAGGTAAAGAATTGCAGTGTAGGTGTATTGGCAGTGGCATGTCATTTCATGTTTTGAAAGCAAATCCTTCTCCACTATTTTTATGGCTAGAAAACAACAGTCCACCCCGGGCACATGCTGGTGGGAAGCATGTTCTAGTGCTTCCAAACAACTCTGTTACCTTGGATGGCTCAGGGTCTGCTGATGACCAGGGGATTGTGTCATATTTGTGGATTCGGGATGGTCAAAGCCCAGCAGCTGGGGTAAGTTTCTTGAAGGTAGTAATGAAATTTGGCTTTTGTTATGCACGTAATGCCACTGCAGCAGGAAGAGCAGGTATGACCCGTAAGATGCTGTCGGGTGTGGTGCCTGTTTCTGGTTTGTCCCCCCTGCTTTGTAATGCTGTGTTTCAAGAGGCTAGTGATATTTTCAGTACAGCTAGAGAATATAGTAACCAAGGACTGCAGCAATGCAGACTTGGGAAAGACTTGAGACAGAAGAATGAAGCTGTGTCTCTTTAAGAGTAATTGGTGATAGTATGAAACTAATGTGTTTGAGAAAAAAATATTCTCTGAAATCCAGATATTCCAAAACAGGAAGGGTCTGAGAGAGCAAGAAGTACCTATAAAGATTAAGGAATCCTGCCTGGTACCATATGAGGTAAAACTTTAAGGTAAAAACGGTGTTTGGCATTCGATGCATAGGTACCTTCCCTGGCAGATGATGAGGTGAATAGCCTGGGCCATTAGAGCAGTGGATTCTGCTCTCTGATGATAAACTTGAGTTATTTGTCAGCTAATAAAACTGGGATAATTTTTTTCCCTATTTGCAAGAAGTGTTGTGGACAGCTCTTTGCCCTCAGGAAGACAGTGGCACATCAGCAGGTACTGAAAGAGGAGAAAAAGCAAAATCATAAAAAAGGCTTCTAGAAGCAGTCCACATGAGTGTGTAGGAATGGAAGAGGTTTAGCTTAAATATAGCTGGCAGAGTTGATAGTTGAAAATACATGAACTCTGAGGAGAGGAAATTATGAGTTAAGACAGCAGAACTAAGGATACTGGAAAAAAATTGAAAAATAATAATGTAGCTGTCTTGGATTTTCAAGCAGATGAGTTCTTCAGATTGTCAGCTCTTCTCTCTGGGGTATTTTTAATGAAAATAGCCATAGTGTGCAGGCATCCTCATTAACTGTCACTTCCAAATTTCATTACTCTGCTATAAACTATGGGTAGGTCACATTTGTCCCGAAAGTCAAAGCAAGAACACACACCATCATACCAGATAGCCAACTTGATAGTGAAACTTGCGTCTTTCTCTGAGGATGTAACTATTCTGGACCTTGTTTTTGCAGGATGTGATCCATGGCTCAGACCACGAGGCAGTACTGCAGCTAACTAATCTGGTGGAAGGAACCTATATTTTCCACTTGAAAGTGACAGATGCTAAGGGAGACTCAGATGTTGATTCGGCAACTGTTGAAGTGCGGCCTGGTATGACAATTAAAAGGTCATCGACATGTTGTGAATACCACATCTTTGTTCTCCTTTTCACTTATTTTTTTAGATGTTGGTGGGAATCTCTCAAGTTAAAACACAGAGCAAACAGGTCTCTCTCTTCTTGTCTTCTTACTGTTCTCTGTCTAGGCCCCAGTATGTTAGAAAGGTGATACCAGGATTCTTAACTACTACAGTCACTGTAGTTGGGACCATAAATAAATAAAAATTATACTTACTAGTTAATATTTTCATTGGGCTTTTGTTGCTTCTCATTCATTGTCAATTTTTTGTTTCTTTTCCATGTTTTTAATTACTTTGGCCAGTAGAAAGAGATGGCAGCTGACCATTAAATTTAAGTACAAATGCTGCTGTTTGATGTTGAAAGTGTGGCTTCTTTTGTTATCCTTCTTTCATCCTGAAAGACAAAAAACATCCTCAAAGAGTTTCAGGGGGTTTTAAATGCAGGTGAAGAAGCTAAATGATGGAAGTTGAAGTGTCAGGAAAAGAGTCTGAAATCTTGGGTCTGTCAGAGATACCTTGTTTGTCTGCCTCCTGGGCAATGATTTTATTTCTGTTCCTCACTTTACTGTTGGATGTAGTCCTAGTAATTTGATTATGATTCTCATGGGATATTTGTGTAGTTTGTTTTTGTTTGCAAGGCACTCTAGAAGTTCAAGCACTATTTAACAGAACCTTCAGTTTGTAAGGGTAGGCAGGGTAAACATATCTGATATTTCTCAAACATACCATCCTCATTTAGGCTTGCTCACAGTCTTGCATGGTACCGTATGAGTCTATATTTGGCTCCCTTTTCCTGGGTGGTAGTCAGTAGTAAATAGCTAGCAGGGAACTTGGTAATTGGACGCATGTAGTGCTTACCTCTGACTTTAAGATGGCAGCATTTAGGGGAGCAGAGGTTGGTCTTTTGCATAGAAACGTGTAAATGCTGAGGGTGCACCCTGGAGTACTTTATTTGTATTGATAAGATGGGTTGGTGTCTTAGGACCCATCAGGTTTGTTTCAGAGAGAATGTGATGATATAGGCTAAGTACTTCTCTAAGAACACAAAGAGTTGGCTTATCAGTGATATGGGTCTTATGCAGAAAACTATAGTATTAATAAATACTTTCAAGTACTGCATGTTGGTACTGAAATATTTGCCAGGCTCTGAAGGAATAGCATGTTCTTCTTCCGTCAGATCCCAAAAGGAGCGGTCTGGTGGAGCTGATCCTGCAGGTTGGAGTGGGACAGCTGAGTGAGCAGCAGAAGGACACTCTGGTGAGACAGCTGGCTGTATTGCTGAATGTTCTGGATTCAGATATCAAAGTTCAGAAGATACAAGCCTACTCAGATATAAGGTACAAAGATGTCCTGCTGTGCCAGAAAGACTTGTGATTTTCTTTGCCTCTCTCACAGCTCATAATTAGTTGCAAAATAATCTTTCCTAAGATGACAAAAAATGCTATACTTCTCAACAGAATTTCTTTAAAAAGTGAATTTCTTCTATGGTAGAAAATTGACGAAGTAAATTCTGTGGAATTTTGTGTTTTGTTTTTTAAAAAAACCTCCACATTTTTCTGCATAGATTTCTTTTTCCTTTAAAGAAAGTTCTTGCATATATATTTCAGTGTCTTGTTTCATACAGTGCTGCTATTTTTTCCAAATGCTGGATGGAGCAAGATAAACACACTTTCTCACAGTGAAGCATGTATTGTATTTCAAAATAAGGTTCCAGCTCTATCTGATCAAACCTATTTTAATCCCTCTTTTTTTTTTCCTACTTCTTTTCCATGGCTTTGATGTTTTTAATATTTTATAAACATTTTCCCAGGTAACTGGTGATGAAAATCTGTTTTTTTGCACAGAAAACTCCACAGTGGATTCTCTTAAATGTGGTATTTTACTGTGAAGAAGAAATACTCCCTTGGTGTAGAGTGCTAGAGATGGCTGTGTGCACCCAGAGAAACTTCTCAGCATGATTGGTAGAACCTGTTGACATGAGTTAGCTTTAAATTACTTCTTGTCAACTTCTTGGTAATTTAAAACCATTTTGGTATTTATTTAGCCCCTGGGGAACCTCTTAAAATTTAAAAACACAGTTTGGAAAGTCTAGTATTTATAGCTATGATATTTTTAATCACAGCCTTTCAAATGAAAATGTTCCCTGAAGTGTCTGATACAGGGTGAGATCAACACTACCCAACTTAAAAGTTGTGGATGACAGGGCAGGAGGGCTTCCACATGAAGTTCTCTGGATCCCTTGCTTCTGAGCTTTTTCTCCTATTAAATTCAATTTCCTAAAACTAGTGAAATTGCTCCAGAGTGTTTTGTGACAGGCTCTACATGAGAGTGGAGAAAGCAAATGTATACATACTTCTTAAAGTAAAAGTCAGGAAGACCAAGGAGGGAATTATATTTGCTATTATTCTCACCTGTCTTCCGTGAAACTGAGAAGTCAGAGAACTGCTGGTGCTCCCTGCTCAGAATGAAGATCAGTTGACTGCTTCACGGAGAGAGTTCCCTAATCTTTGTCAGTGGTGATGTTGGCTTTCCAGAAACAAAAAAGACTAAAGGCTATATGCCTTATTGCTGAATGCCTGACTAAAGTGATCTGAGACAGCAGTCCTGACCTTAGCTGTTCTTTCTGCAGCACCGCAGTTGTGTTCTATGTGCAGAACGGGCATCCTGCCACAGTGATCAAGGCATCAGATGTTTCACGGACTCTGCATATGCAGCTTTTGAAACAGAAGGCTGACTTCTTGCTTTTTAAAGTCCTGCGAGTTGACACGGCTGGTATGTTTTGGATTGTGCTTGCTCATCTTGGAGCTTTGCAGCCATTTGGGTAACACAGCACCTGGAAACACTGCATGAAGTCCTTCTGTCTGCCATCTGGTGCCTGGGCTTGGTGGGTGTAGTTTTACAAAAAATGATGTTGAGGACAGTACTTAAAATGCCTCATGATTTGTGGTAGGTAGACTGGCACCAGTTACTTTTAAAAGATATCATCTGTATCAGCAGGCAAAAGCACATCTTAATCTGGTCTGCATCAGGAGGGCCTGTGGAATGAGGATAAAGATACCTTACATACTACCTTTTCTTAGAAGTTAGTAACATAGTAACATAGTTAGTAACATAGCCATAAAGTAGATATGTTTCATATCTCTGCTTTCAGGACTTTTAAAGTTCAGTAAATAGGCTTGTAATCTAACTTGTTCTTGTCTGCTTGTATCAGACAAAAGGGGTGATCACTGTGTTACCACCTAGTCTTCTAACCTTTGCAATGTACACAGGCCATTGAGGTTTCCTATAATGAACTCTTTCTTCTGCCCAAAAAGATGCTTGAACTTCTAAGCTTGTTTTAAGCTTCACTAGTAATGTCAACCCTTTATGATACATAGGTAATACAGACATGACTGCTCCATAATTTAAAATCACCACACAACAATTCAAATACAAACAAAGTAAGCAAGCTCTGGTGATAAAATAGGTACTGATTATGTAGTAAATTCTGTCTTTATTTACTTGTTGAAAAGGATTGTTGTCCTATTATAAATATACTCTGATTACATTCATTCTCCTCACAGCCAGCAGTCTGCTAAAGTGTAGATCTATATGACATATAACCCCAAAGGAAAGGGAGTTTCAAAACATATCACAGTGTTATGAACCAGTGGCTTTGCCACCAATCTAGTCTTACATTAAGTGGATGTATGACAAGTTGTCCATTTACACAGCTGACCCTATGTTTGGTTCTGTTCTTAGCCTGTCTTTTGAAATGCTCTGGACATGGGCACTGTGACCCCATAACAAAGCGCTGCATTTGCTACCAGCTGTGGATGGAAAACTTGATTCATCGTTATCTAAATGATGGAGAGAGTAATTGTGGTGAGTTTGGGTGTTGTGGGATGTATTTCAACAGTAACTTGTCATCTTGTGAGGCTGTTTATTATTTGGTCTCAGAACGGGAAATATTTAGGAGGTAGATGCTGGCAGAAGACTAAAACAGTCTCTGTTTTCCAGCCCAACAATACCTTTTTATAGAAAGGTATTTGAATAATTTCTTGAAATTATGTCTTGACAGTAGTAGCCTAAATTTTAAAGAGAATCACTATTTGATGAAAAAAGTGTGAAAACTTGGTCATGGGAGAGAGATTTTGCAACAATTTGGGGCCAGTTGGAGGAGTTGTTGAATGACGTGGGCATTGCAAAGCTTTTGAGTAGGACTGTTGTAAAGCTGGAAAAGAGGCAGCAATTTCAGTTTCTCTGAGTGGGTGGTTGGTGCTTCTGTGCCAGAAGTATGATCTGATCTATGCAGAGAAAACATCGGTGTTCTGGACTGACCAATACCGACCTTTAGAACCTGATAGCACTGACAACTGTGAGTATACACATGTTGAAGTTCAAATTATTGCACATCTCTCTGTATCCTTTCCTGTTTTCTTGGATTTTTAAATATAAATGTGCGGGTAGAAGGATCTACCTTGAATCAGCTCCTATTTTAAAGCACTACTAAAATGCCAGACCCAGAGTACACCTCTGTTTATTTCATTTAGGGAATGATAACTGAGGTGGTAACCAAGGCCCTTTGCAGGATGGTCAGTTCCCACATAGACTTCAGGTATCTTGGGATGGTAAAAGGTGTTTGAGAGGAAGAAAATTTTTTAATGTGTCTTGGTTTGAAAGACAGGCGTCTGTTTAAGTGAGGCAGAAACCCCCTTTGAAATGGGAAATGCAACCCCCTTCCCTCCGGATTATTATAACTTTGAAATTAAGGGGCTTTCAGGCAAGGATATGAGAAATAGGAATAACAGTTCTTTACTAATTTAT
>VZRR01002857.1:1046982-1066796 GCA_013398015.1 Oreocharis arfaki | reverse complement strand
GAAAACAGCGGTCCCGTGGAAAAGGGCCTGGTCCTCGCCTGAAGGTCCAGTGATGCAGCCTCTCGTCTTCTGGAAGTCCAGCAGAGAGAAGCTTCCTTCTGCTTGAGAAACTTCTGATTATATCTAAGTGGGAAATGTTCAGTGCCCCCTCCCAGGCGGAGCATTTCACAATGGGGTAGTGAGGCACTGATGGGGCCATTAACAGGAGATGGTTTGGAGTCTGTTATCTATGAGTCCTTTGGCTAGGCACAAATGCTCCCATTAACAGAACTGAGCCTGGAGGGAGGAGGCAAAGAAGCACTGCCCCACCTGGTTTCACAGCTCATGAAGATGGTAATAGAATATACTGCAACCCAGGACATAATGTGCACCTCTAATCTTAAAGGTTAAAAATTTTTAGGAATTCTTAGAAGAATATGATGGTCCTGAGTTTTCCTACATTCCCATTGCCACTCCCCATTCCTAAGGATTGGTTATTTTAATAGAGTTGTATTAAAAGTTATTCTATTCATATGACCTTACAAAGCATTGTTGTGTTTCTTTTTTCAGAGTGGAGTATACTCTATGTGACTGTATCTGTTTTTATTTCGATTGTGATCATGGTAGGGCTTGCCTGGTTCTGCATCTGCTGCTGCAAAAGGTACATGATTTGTGTTTCTTTTTGATGTGATATATGCAAAAATTCACACAACCACCGCATTTTTGTCCAGTCCATAGCACTAAACCACTGAGCTCGTTTTGCACATGTGAGGAGCTTTCTGTAGCTCTTTCTGTAGACACACACTTCTTTTGAAAAAAGGAGTATCCATTTGTGTGTCTGTGCTCTTCTGCATTATGAAAACCAGAAAGGTAATGTTGCAGTATCCTTCATATTAAGTGATAATTAATGTTAAAATGCTGAGAGTATACTGCAGATTTTCACTCTCCTACTGAGTCCTGCACGTACTCCATGCTAAGAAAAAAAAGGCACACCCAGAAGGTCATTGATGTAGGGATGTTCTAGGCAGTGGGAAAGGATCTGCTCCCAGTCTGGTGTCTCCCTTGAACAGGAAGGGTGGGTGACTGGGCAGCAAATGGCTTACAGGCAAGGAGTACTCTAGTGATCTCAGTCATGCAGACTTCTTGCTTCCTCTTTGCTTAAACAGGAAGATTCATACTACTGAATGTTGTTTCCCTCTCTGCCTCCTCTCCAGTCTTTCCTAGTGAGCTGATAAGAAATTCTCTTTCAAGTGACAAGCACCTGCAAGTTCTGTCAGTAGAGCAAGTGTTTTTGCTGCAGCTCAAACAGCTCAGCAAATAGATAGCTTGTTCAGGTGTTAGCAAAAATAAAATGCCACCAGAATAATTCTGGATTTTCATCTTTTTCTAGGATGTCTTTGCAGTATGTAAAGGATGTGTGGGAGTCGACACCAATTTTATTTCTATGGTTGAAGGAACAGTACTGTTAGTAGAAAACTTTGAGTAGTAAAGTGTGTCCCATTCCACCCCCACAGTGTGGGGTGGAGCCTCACAGGCTTGTGTGTATTGGATGATTCTTTGAGGGATTTTTTATGAGTTCAGCTGCTTCTGTCCTTTGTCCTCATGTGGCTTGTGCCTGAGAGTGAGGGCTGGTTGATACAGATCCATGTGAAAAAGAGGAGGAAATTACTGCACAGGACAGAATGGCAAGAGATTCCCTTTGCCTTGTGCAAACTACATGAAAAAGACAGTGTAGACTCAAGATTTCACTTGAGATTTGGAGGTTTTAGAAACTTTGAGTTGCCAGATGAACTCTATAGAAGATCCTGGAGGGGAGGCCAAGGCTCACTGTTGCTGTAATGCTGGCTGAGCAGTAAGGTGGCTTCTCCACTGTGAACTGTGGGGGCATGTGAATATTCATCTACCGTGTCTGTGGTTACTGTATTGAAATTGAACAAACTGTGGCTTAGGAGAGCAAATCAGTCTGCCTTGCTTTCTTCATCTTTCTATATCAGAGAGAAAATTAACTATACTGTTTTGTCCATATTGTACAGCTGCCTTATTCAGATATAAACTGGAACTATTTTTAAGTGGATGTGAGAAAGTACAATGACGTTCTGTATATTGGGGTATGTACGTGAAAAGGGAGGGGGAGCAGATTTGTGTGTACATGAGAATTAAATGTCTTTTTGGTAACTTTTTAGCAGGAAGAGGACAAAGACAAGAAAGAAAACAAAATATACCATCCTAGATAACATAGATGAACAGGAGAGAATGGAGCTACGTCCCAAATACGGTAAGTGCTATATGGCAGCCTGGGAACTCATCCACCAAGCATGCAGCCAGTGTGTCTGAATTGATACCTGTAGGCAGGAGGAGCCCAGAAGCTGGCCTGCAGGTTTTGGAATGGCCGAGACAAGAGACAATGAAGTGGTTAGGGGAGAACCAGTTAATTTCTTTAATAAAGACTTGGGCTCAGCCTCTGCTCTGAGCTTCTAGTTTATCTTAATTTAGAACATTTAATTGCCCCACAGATTTTCTCCATGTAAGCCTTCCTCCTCTGTATACGCTTTAATTTGGAGCTGGTTTGTTGTTGTGCAGCAGTTCCCTCCTAACCCGTAAGTGCCCAGTTAGACATCAGTAGATTTCGGCTACTGTTCTCATATCTTTTAATTTACCTGACTTTCAGTTTTTAGCAGGGGAAATGTTCGAATACAAGGAAATAAAATCATTCTGAGAAACTGCCATCCTAGAAAGACAGAGATAATGTTTCTGTAGAAACCATGACCTTTCATTGCCACTCATGTTAATAAAGTCATTGAGTGGACAGACTGATTTCCAAATTCAAGCTGTTAAACATACATTGAGTATGCACTAAGATAATCTGTTGTTTCAAATTTAAATACATATATTCACATTTCAGAGTTGTGAACTGATGGGCCTGCAGTGAAGTCATAAGAGTATCTGAAATGGTATATGATACTTCCTAAGCCAGTTTTTGTATCAGTGTGTGCTGTTACATTGCACTGCAGAGAATGTTTTCACTTACCTTTCATATCACAGCAGTGGAGAAGATGGTTAGATGTTACCAAAAACTCAAACCTTTCTAATGAGTTTGTTTTGCTTTTTTTATTGTCAGGTATAAAACACAGAAGTACAGAACACAACTCCAGTCTGATGGTCTCTGAATCAGAGTTTGACAGTGATCAGGACACTATCTTCAGCAGAGAAAAGATTGAAAGAGAGAATTCTAGGACACTTATAAATGGATCTGTCAGAAATGGAGTTTCCTTCAACTACAGCTCCAAAGACAGATAACTAAATGAGGGTAAAAGCACAGAACACACTGGTCCGACACATCTGAAGCATGTTGGCCCACCTGTTTTTCTAGAACCAAAAGCTTCCTAAAATATCAACTAATTGCAGATTAAAGGGTGAATTTCTAGCACAGGTAGGGAAAGGCAGAAGGAGAAAGAAAGGATTAGATGGTCAGCTAACTCCTCTTGTCGCCATTATAGGAACAAGAAAAAGCACATCTTATTTCTTGCATGTTCTGTGCTGAATGTTTGAACTTCAGAAGGGCTTTCTTTCTAAATCACTGCTACAAAACTAGCCAGGGCTGTTCTGCTGCAAACTATGGTAACTAACAATGGCATACAGATTCATGTGTGCTCCTAATGCTCTCTTTGAGAAGTGGTGTGATTTACAACAGCAAAAGCCAATATAGATGAAGTTCCTTACAGCTATAGAGAGCCGTATGTGGCCACAGGCTCCATCTTATTTTTCAGTTTAGGATGGAAACACAAAGAGGTTTTTTAGTGCATTGTCTTTATCGAACTGTACTCTGTGACTTCCTTTTCTAGGTTAGTGTTCATCGGGTGAAAACGGTCTTCTTTTCAGAGAAAGTTAACAACTAGCAGCTGCACTGGATCAGCTGTAATGTAACATGGTATATCTGTGTCCTGTAGGATGCAACGTTCCCAGTAGTCACATAGGAGGTGTGGTGTCTGCAGGGAATTCCTGCCTTAGGTTGCTTCTGTAATGATCAATTTGCTTTGGCTCTGCCATGTCCATCCAGGAAACTGTAGCAGGAAGGACTTGGTGCGATGCACCTCCAGAAACATTTTGAACATCCCAAACAACATTTTTAGATCACTTTGAGGAGCTCTGGACCTTTTAAGACTGAATGAGTTTCCATCTGTCAGAATCAAGTGCTCCATTACAGAATGTGCCAGGCACTTGCATAGTGAAATGTTTGTGGAGAATACTCTGTGTGGAGCAGGAGGTTCATTGTACCTTCATTGCCGTGGTAATCAGTACTGAGCAGTGTTTTAGCTAGAACATGAGATTGTTTGACTTCTTCCTGTCTGGCTATTTACTGACTGGATGTATTGGCCTAAAGAGATCCTTTCAGGTCTTTGGCAAGGGTAGGTATATTGCAGTTCTATCATTCTTGTTCACAATCTGGATAATTTCTTCACAGCCTGCATGTTAGGCTTTGAAATCATGTCCCTGGTAATGCTTTCGAAACCCCTAAGTGAAGACCTGACTTGTATGCATAGTCCTCACTTGTGGGGGCATCTGTATCAGTAGTACTGTTTAGCCATGACATCAGCTTTTGCTGGGGGGTCTCTGCTGATGTACTAGAGTCTTGGGCTGAGATGGAGGAATGATGTGTTTTGATGGAGAAAACGTTCCTCTGAGAGCATTTTTGAAGAGTTTTTTTAAAAATGTTTTGGGTTTTTTGTTTGTTTTTCTTTTTAATCCAGTGGTAGAGCACTTATTATCAGAGGACGGAGCAGTATAGAGATCAAAGGGAGCAGTTTAGAAGGGTCAAGGAGGGGACATAGCCCATCTCCATCATGAGGAAAAATGTAGTAGAGAATTTTGGGGCTTTCTCCAGCCTTTCTTAGAAGTGTGACACAACAGAGTAGCTGGGTTCAACACTGTGGCTTCTGTGCTTCTTTTGTTAATGGACTTGGCAACAGTCAGAACTGTCTAGGCTGGAAGAAATCAGTGGTCAAAAGTTGCAACAACATAGCATGCTTATAACTTGTTTCATACCTTTGATTCTCAAATGCAGTCAGCAACAGTCCCTAAGGCTACTAATGCAGCACTGAGGAGTATTTTCCCTGTGTCCAGCCCTGCATTTTTCTGGAGATCTTTGTGTGGCTGCAGGAGTCATTGTGGTGGGAGAGGCTGTGAAGAGCTAAAAAGGGCTAATACAGGTGTTGTCTATGTTTTTCCCATACGCATCAGCAAAGTGCAGTATGAATGGTATGATTTGCTTTCTTCAGAAACCAAGTTTCAACTCTGTGTATGGGGGGTTTAGGCTATTTCTTGAAACAAATCTACTTTATCACACTTTCCCTCTTCTTAGAGTGTGCGTGTATATGCATATATATATATTTTTAAATAACTTGGTCAACAAAAGCAAGGTCAGCTTGTGATGTCTTTCAGTTCCTGCTCCAGATGTGTTAACATAATAAAAGCAGAGTTCACTTTAAAGCGTTCCTGAAAAAAGTTGAAGTCCACTCAAAATACCAATTTATTTCTTTCCTTTGAAATCCAAATGTTGGGCTTAATTCATTCTGAACAACTTCACAGAATGTTCTAGCAGGAATTATTCTCTTGGAAACATGCATTTTTAAACAAGCAAATAAGTTGCTTAAACAATTTCAAGTTTTTATGTGCCGTGCTGCCATTGATGCTTCTGCTAATACTGTCTCCAGTGTGCCTTTATCTATAAGCTTACCTTCTAGGACATGTCAGTGCAGTCAGCAGCATCTGTCAGTTTTGTGAAATTAGTGACTTATGTCTTTTGGGTTTATTTCATTTTAAAGCCAGTGCTGAAGCCTAGGATGTTGTTCTTTTAAGGTATTAAAATAACTTTTTTTTTTTTTTAAAACAAACAAACCCCACCAAAATGAAAAACTGATTCTCTAGTAAAACAACTCCAGGAATCATAAACCTGCATTCCTTAATGCTGCAGAATTTCCAGGACTGTTCCCCTGCCCATGGACGCACACTGGTGGGCTCAGATCTTTGGATCACCGGTAAGTTCATGTGCCATGAGAACGTATGCATGATTTGGCTAAGTATTTCTCACTCTAACAAATAAGTATTAGACCAATTTCTCATTGAATAAGGCCCTAGCAAGTGGAAGTTGCTTGGTAAATTCAGTTCTCTAGATGATACTTTGAAATCTTTGTTGCTAACATTATTTTAGCTATGTTTTCAAAGTTGAATATAGTTTAAATTTTTAAGCTGCTGCTGAATTCTACTAGTTTGATTATTCTACCTGCTTGAGAGGAGAAGTTATGCCTCTTACAATAAGAGCAGGCTTGCTTTTAATATATGGAACTTGCACAGAAACTGAAAGCATTTCTGGCTCTGTGAATTTGTGGTATCAGGTTTGTGTCACTTGACCAAGCATGCTTGTGTCAGGAATTTAGGAGAGACTATAGCAAGCCTTGTATCTTGATTCAGTATAATTGTTATTTCTAGAACTACTGCTTTCTTGCAGAATGTCCGGTCATACCATAAATGAAAGGGTCAGAAAACTGGCTGTAAGGGTGCAAACACATTGGCAGGATTCAGATTCTAACCCTTTGGGTTGGGTTATTATAGGTTCAAAGCAGGTTCTCAGTCCTGACATTTACTTCTGCATACTGTTTTCCTTCACATACAGAAAGAGTACCAGCAGCTGATTTGTAAAATAGGGATGGGGCTATTCCCAAAAGACTCATCTGCACTGAAAAGCAGAGGAGACCAGATAGAGCTTGAACTGTGTGGCTCAGAGTCTACTGAAAATAAAGAATAATTCAGTTTGGCACTGCTAAGGTATTGCCTCTTGTTGAAGGCAGACAGTGTGATGATACTTGTAGTGCCCCATTGCCTTGAAGCGTAAGCGCTGGATTTTCATTTGCATCATGGTTTTACACGCACAAGCAGGGATTGTCCAGCTATGTAAAAGGACTGCCTTTGTTTGCATTTTAAGGAAGGAGTATATTTTGGAAAAAAACTTCCTAAGCATTAAACAGGTTCAGTACCCCAGTGTAGTATTCAATGCAGTACATACACAGCATGAAACTGCCATGGCTGCAAACAGGTAATTGTCTTGTGGATTTAATTTTCCTAATTGAAATCATACTGCAGTATGAAACAAAATTTACCTTGGCAAATCTGTTGCGATCCACACCCAAATTATCTGTCCTGTGGTTCAACCTGTCATATTAAGTAGAGAAAACAAAGCAAAATGCAAACTGTCTAATTACAGAGAATTGTCTAATTGCATAGGGGAAAAATGTTATTCTTGTTCCATATGTAAGAATAGATGATCAACTCTGTCCTTCTAGGTAAACAGTCTTACTCTCCTTCTGTCAGATGTATCAGATAAAAGTACTGTTCAAGCTTCTGTTTTGTGCTGTCAGCTGTTTGCTTATATGATGTCAGTTTTCCATTCCTTGGTCTCCTGTGGGCAAACAGAACTGCACACACATGCAAGGAACTTAACAGTGAGAGAGTGAGTGCATGCGTGTGTTCTCTGTGCTGGTGCAAACTTTCCTTAGATAGTCTGATGTTTTTGAAATAATTGAGTTCCTGGGCAGATGTTCTATTCCTGCTTTTAACCTCAAGTGAAAGTAGTTTTGCCTCCTGGTATGATGATTTTGCCCAGTAACGGGCAGTAGTCAGGTGGAGCTTTGGGATGGTAGGAAGAAAAAGTAAATGTAGTCTTCTGCCATTTAGGTGACGTCTGAGAGAGGAAAACGTTCCTCCAGGAGAATGGAAATGGGATAGAGGTGAATTAGTTTCTTAACATCAGTTATGGCTTATCAGGGATCCCTAACGAATACTAATCCCATACTTCTGCAGCAAAGAAAAACCCATTTCATGTACCCTTTACATCCTGAACTCCCCAAGGCAAAGGAGGGAAATATAAATTTTAAGAAGGAGGCAACAACGGCAAATGATTTTTGCACAGGAAATGAATCAGGTGCAGATGAGCTGCACATGTGTATTTTGTCTCTGTATGAAAGCACTTCTCCCTGTGGGTGGATGGGTGAGCTATTACAGAATTTGTATTAGGAATCCGTTTCTAGAAAATGTTATTTATTGCAAATGCTATTGTATTGTAACTGGAACCATTTCTGAGCTGAAATTACTACATTTATGTAACTATTAATAAAGTTTTGTCTTTCCTTTTAGAAGCTTGTCAGGTACTCTTTTAAGCATAGTATTCTGTACTGGACTCAACATTCAGGCCAGGCTGATAGACGTATGTTCTCTACCATAGCTTGTCTGTATGCAAATATAAAAGCAGTGCAGTAGCTGATTCCTTCCCTTTCTACTGACAGAAGCATCTTTTTTCTAGAGAGGTGACAGAATTCAGTACAACAGAGAGCAGGAAAAAAAAATACTGCACTTGACAGTAAGTTTTCATGTGGTACTTGTCCTTACTTGGTTTAATTTGCTGTGTGTAAGTAATCACCAGCTGTCATGTCAAGTGTGGTGGTTTCAAGGGTTTTGTGGCTTACTCTCTAACAGATTCCATACCTGAGTCAGCTGCTTAGCAGTAACCAGAGACATAGGTGTGCAATAGAACCTAAAATATGCTGTTGGAGAGGGGTAGGTTATGCTGCTTGTTTCTGAACTGGAAAAGAAAAATCCTTCCATCATTGTGTATCAAGTTTGTGCTAGATAGTGATAATAAAAGGTGGTATGAGATACAAGTGTCTTTCTGTAAGGAAAAAATCATACACTATGAAAGCAACTTTTTAAGTCTGTTTGGATACATGGTGCCACAGCCTAGGTGGTACCCCAAACACTGCCACTGGACTGCAAGGGAATACTGGCATCTGAATGCCCCGATGAGATACATACGTCCTTTGTTGAAGGATGGAATCTGCCCCTTTTTTATTGCACTGTACATTCTGGTAATAGCAGTAGCCCTTCTCCCTCCCTGTAGTAGGTGATGCAACAGAAGACAATCGGCACGATTCCAAAACAACTTCAGCCAGTTGTGCTAAGCAGCTTTGGCACTCACTGATGAAGTGAGAAAACCACCAAATTCTCATGGTTCTTCTTGGAAGAACCTAACCAGGAAGCTTTGACATGGAAACTCTTTAAACAAGTGCTAAAATGTAAGTTAGAGCTTCTGAACACCATACTTAAATCTTCTTTAAGATAGCCAAGTTGTTAATATCTAGTAGAACAGGTAAATATAGTTTCTTGAGAGCTTGTTACAAAGAGAAGACAGGCAGTGGAGGCAGTGAGGGTGGGGGTGTGTCAAACAGCTGTTTAAAGAGTAACTTAAGAAAATAAAATAGAAATTGGCAATTTTGACTATGTCATGTTGGAAATTAAAAGACAGTTTCTCAGGCTTCGAGACTGTATTAACTAAACAGAAATAAAAGAGCTCCCAAAACTCTATTTTAAATCTTAATAAATGAAATAAAGAATTATCACATCACAAAAGCAGGGAAGACACTTTAATCTACAAAACCTAACTTGTGATAAAATGTTTGACTCAGCATAAAAGAGTAGCATACAAAATGACTGATAGCATATTACTATGCCCAAGTAGTCTCATCTATTTGATTTAGATTCAAGGGTATGTAATTGGGAGTACCAAAATTTTACACTGTATGAACATGTGGATGCAAACAAGTGTTTCCAGTGATAAAGCTGTCAGAACAGTATCTTCTGTGCAAATCTGAGACTGAACTTAATGTGGCTGCTGTCAATTTGTCAATTCAGCATTGAATAAGGTAATAAACCACAAAATCTGGTGGTTTCACAGAAGTTATTTATTTACTGAAAACATTTTTTCATCACAGTTTTAATATCCAGAAATTGCTAAACTATCACAAGTGCAATCAACACAACTGAGGTGTGAGAATTCAAGTAAGTCTTTTGTTGAAGAATCACAGCTTTTGCTATGAAGACAATTTTGATTATTCTGTGCTTAACTGATGTAGACTTTACTGACATGAAGATATTATGCTGGAATCCAACCACAATCCAATCTAGACAAAGGTATTTTTAAAGTTTCTTACAAACATTATCTTTAATTATTGTTTGTGCTTGTTATCAGGCATAGTAAAAGGGATTATTTGCTTAAAAAAAAGTAAACACTCATTAAAAGTGCTAAAAAAAAGTAAACACTCAAAAAAGTGCTATTCTCAGAAAAGACATTAAGATTTTAAATGTACCAATGAATCAGATCAGTAACTTTGCAATGAACAGAGCAAGGGTTAAAGGATTTATCCTTCAAGGGCACTGTCCCAGGAAGTACGCTCATATTAAATACTGCAGCTGTAAATAATATGATTTTAATTCCAACCTTATACTGCAGTTCACAGGCAGACATAATTAAGCCTGCAATTTCAGAGGCAGACATTTTAACTGTGTACAATACCTGTAACTATGCCTGCATCGTATTGTGGGACCCAGGAACCAAGGCATGACCTTCTTTTACCAAGTTATTTTTTCCAATTAATACTAAACACATTGGTAGCCAAGGCTGGCAAACAGCTCCCTCCCACAACACCGTATTCCCCAAATTCAGGCAGCCTGTGTGCTCAATAGTGTAATCTTAGAAATTGGCTATAGGAAAGTTTCTTGCAACTAGTGTACAAATAGGCCATCCTTTTTGTATTCTTGACAACAAGCACAGATAACAGTACAAAGTCCTCACCCTCACAAATGTGTGGGTTTGGTGCATTGGGAATTACTGGAAGGGCAGTAAATGCCCTTCGGTTGGCATGATGCACACAGTACTGACAGATACTGTGCTCCAGACCCACCTGGTCTCAACTGCTACACAAATACAACCATAAAAAAATATTTAAAAATAAGAAGTAGCAGTGAATGCTACTTGATGTGCGTGTTAAAAAATCCCTGTGAAACTCAGTTCCAGCTTGCTTTCCCTCCTTCCCCAAGTCTTGTGTTACCTGGTACCTCTCTGCCTGGTATAGGATAAAATATTTTAAAATATTTCATTTCATAGGGTACATTCATTACTTTATAGGAAGAAGGGCTCCGTTGCCTTCTTTTATATTTTGAATAATGAACACAAGAAACAAAATTTATTCCACTTAACCTCTGCAGTGCTGATTTATTTGCCAAAATAATATTGCACATTTTTTTAAGTGCTTTGTTTGACTGCCATTAAAATAATGGTTAAAAAACATTGTTTATTTCGTACTAAGGAAGCGTTACATCATCTTTTGAAGATGACAGAATAGTGAGGTGATGTGTCAAAGCCTCACCTCTAACTACCACTATTTAAATCTTTATCAGGTCGCAAATCAGCCATGTTCAAAGGTTTTTAAACCTTCCTCCCTAATGGACATTCACCTGCACAACCGAAAAATCCAATCCAAGACACAAAGCCCATGGGGATGGATATCTGCTCCTATTCTTTGAAGGGGATGAGTAATGTTCCTTTAGACACTGAGCCATATTTACATCAGGGACTGTACTTCTACCCAAGGAGAGTCATGGTCTTCATGAAAGGGAGGGCATTTATCTGTATCATCATGTCACCACTTGTGCTTTCTTCACACAGCCCTTATAGTCTCCCCTTAAAATTCTGCAAGTTATTCCTGTAAGTATCCCATTTTCCTCCTGCTTCTCACCAAACCAGCAATTCTTTGTCCTGGACTGTCCTGTTCCCAGGACTGCTGGGGCTAACAGGCATCAAACAAGGGCCATTTTTCATCCTAGGCATGCAAGCTGTCAGGCACAAATTACACCTCTTTGCTCAAAAACCTAAAGCTGAACAGGCAGCAGCCCTGCAGTCAGCATTAACAGTGCCGAAAGAGCTGTCTGTTTGCCTATGTGGATGCCTAGACAGAGCTCAAAACAATTCCTCGCCTTTTGTAAGCAACAGATTCTCCCAGAATAAAAAAAAAAAAAAAATACATGCTTGCTTCTAAAGAAGGTCACACAACCACATTAGAAAGTATGAGTATT
The DNA here is from genome assembly GCA_013398015.1 of Oreocharis arfaki. NCBI lineage: Eukaryota > Metazoa > Chordata > Aves > Passeriformes > Paramythiidae > Oreocharis > Oreocharis arfaki. The sequence continues at coordinate 1,054,859 of VZRR01002857.1, read as the reverse complement.
TACAGAAAATTCTGAAGGGAGACTGCCATCCCAAAGCCTCCCACACTGAAACACTAAAGGTAGTAAAAAACGGTGATCTAGTTTCCCCTTGCTATAGGTTACAATCTGTTTTCATTATGCACAAGTCTCCAAGTTCTCCCAGTTACACAGGGATAATCCAAGAATAATATATGTATATCCCTACTCATACTAAAAATAATGGACACTGTGATCACATTGCTGAAAAACTGGATGTATAAACAAAGACCATATAAAAACATTTGGCAGCACAGAATACTGTAGATATCTCTATACACGCACAGGATGGGGCTGATTAGTTCTAAAGAAGGTAGAAGTTGCATTCATATGTATTTCTGGCTCAAGAAGCTTATTAAAACTACAGCATTCTTCCCCAAATTGTTGGGATTATGCTGTTTGAAGGCTTTTATAATCCTCCGAAGCACACATATTTTATTTCTAAGTATTCATCAATGCCATATTTTGATCCTTCTCGCCCTAAGCCAGACTCTTTTATCCCACCAAAAGGATACTCCACTGATGAGATTATACCTTCATTAACACCAACCATTCCAACTTCCAGCTGTTCTGCAACTCTCCAGATCTGAGCTGGATCTTGGGAGTAGAAATATCCTGTTGTGCAGACACAGAGATACAGGAATGAAAATCAGTAAGAACAATTGCTGAAGACTGTGAAAAAGAGACGTATCGACGTTCAAAATCATCACACCATAACACTAAAGCTCACAAAACCACAGAAATACACTTAACTGACAGAGAGGCATACCTGCTAAACCCACATTAGTTGCATTTGCTATTGCAACAGCTTCTGCTTCAGTCTCAAACCTGTCAATAGAAAGAGCAAAAATAAAAATGAGGCCTGCAGTTCACCAACTGTCTTGCTGACTTACTGACAAGAAGCAGTCTTATCAGGAATTAAAATGTCAATTTATTTTTCCCCAAAAGTGTACATTAAAAACCTAATTTAACTTTCATTTTGAAACACTGAAGTGTCTACCTCTTCTTGTAATTTAAACTACAGTTAAGTAGTTAAGATTGCCTTTATCTTCCCTAGGCAGCTGGATGGTAATTGAACCATTTATTTCATATGAGGCAGCCTACCTATTTCCCCAACTACACAGCCCTCTCAGCGCTGAGAGATAACTGTACGTTCTTCCATCATATCCAATTGCTCTGCATAAAGGCAGGGAAGGCTTTAAGGAGAACAGAGAGCTCCAAGTCGTCCTCTGTCAGAAAAGCTTAGGACTAGCAAATCACATGAGAATCTCAGAAGTCCTGTCTCCTATTTCATACCACAGATGATGAAGCCAACGAAGGTTTTGCTGCTATCTAGCCCCGCTTAACTATTGAGACACTTTAATTTTCAAAAAGTTGCAGAGCTGCTAAGATCAGGTCAAGAGAAACAAACAGAAGAACAACATATCCAGACGAGATGTTTGCACATGTGTAACCCAGTCTTTTTACAAGATTTGTGTGATCATAGAAAAATAATTTTTGCAAACTCTTTCAAATGTTGTTTATGCAAAATAATCTTTCATGGTTCTTTAATTGTTAATTTTAATCTCTAAAATTGATAATCTTACTTGAGAACTGGTGCTAAAGGGCCAAATGTCTCCTCTTGGGTACAAAGCATTTTTGTTGTAACATTACTAAGTAATGTTGGCTCAAAGAAATTCTTCCCCAAGCTGTGTCGTTTCCCTCCAGTCACAATAGATGCTCCTTGAGAAACTGCATCCTGAATTTGTTTCTCTACCTGAGATATGCATAACAAAAATCTTAAAATCAGCATTTAAGAATGAGCAATAACACATTTCCCACTGAAGAAATAATACTCTCCAATATTAAAGAGAAAATTTTGAAGAGAGGTTTACACTTTGCAAAGGATCATTTTCAGTATTATCTAATTTTTCTTCAATTCTTTTTTCTCTCAGTCTGACATAATTTCAGAGGAATAAATTATGAGTGTGGCCCCAGCCCACTTTTCTGTTGAAATTAAAAGCCTACACCTAATGTAAGAAAAAGTCTTTGCAGGACTAAAAACTGAATGTTTTATCAGTGATTAGGGACTATGAAAATGGAAGTACATGACTGCCATGGAAAGAGAAACAACTCTCAAGATGGAACTAGAAAGAACATTTTCCTACATCTACAATTCTACCTACCCCCTACATTTACAATTCATCTAAAGATAACAAAGTAATAAGAAAACTAAAGTAGCAACCTCCACCTAGAATACTGTCCTTTGAAATTACAGAAATTACAGAAAGTGACTTTATACAGTGTTTGCTTGTGTATATAGTTGTATGTGATACACACACTAGACTTTTGTGATGCAAAAAGAGAAGGCATGAAGGAAAGAAATTCAAGGACTGTATCCTTTGTCTCCAAAATAACTAAATATTTTCTCATTCTTTTATAAAGAGAGAGAAGCTGGCAGCATTCATGTATAATGGATTCAAACCAAGGCTGCATACAACTGAGCTGTAGTATCTTACAAAGCATGAGACACTTGACTTAATAATATTTAACATTAGGAATGGTGAGGTATTATAAAAGATGTGACTTATTAGGATTTAAAAAAAAAAGTAAATACTCCTGGAGTTGCAGGTCATCCAAAACAGAAGACTCAAACCATGTATGTGAAGTTTCAAGTGATTACAACATCCAGAGTTCTGGTATTTTTAACCCTGATTAATTATTCTCCGTAGCTTTTGCCAAAAACACTATTCTACAAAAGAAATTGTCAATCATAGTGTTTCAGAACTGCAGGATCACCATACAGCTCTCACAGTGTATCCAATTTCAGTGAATGGACTTGAGAACAGCTAGGGAATAATCGGGAGGAATCAGCTTCTCCTAAAGGAGGCCTCTCTTTCCCTTAATGGAAACAGGGTGATGATGCATGAAGTGTCCACATCTGTTTGTCTATATGTACACATGGGTTTGGTGGACAGAACACACTTCCAGCCACACTGCAAATATGTTCTAATAAAACAAGTGAAAAAAAGTGAGACATAAATGTAAAGTTATTTCATGGATCATAGAAAGTAAATTAGGATGTCAAAAATGAAATATTTATTTATACCTTCTCCACGGCTTTTTCACTTATTAGTGGTCCTTGAGTAGTTTTTGGATCAAATCCATGTCCAACATGCAGTTCTTTCTCTATAGCTTTAGCAAACTTTTCCACAAATTCATCATGAATTCCCTTTTGCACCAGGAAACGGTTTGTGCAAACACAGGTCTGAAAACAAACAAGAAAAGACAAAACTCCAGTAGTTTATATTGTATTTAATCCATCCATTAATTCATTCTGGCCTTCATGCACAGAATTAGGTTACTACACTGATGTTCCCTGCCTCTCCTCCCTCATCCTAAGCTGTTACCAAGCTATGCCATTTCTTTCATCACCCCTTTCACTTTAGAAATACAACTTCAACAAGCTGTCAGTAGGTGTGTGAAATACGTCACACTGCAAAGTTGCTTATGCTGGGGAAATGTTTTGTGAGTTTTGAGGACTCAGATACATGGAACAACCAAGGCCCAGAAGCTGCACGAAATACCTTCTAATTAGACTGCAGAATGCTGGACTAAGCAGCAGAAACTCAGATCACACTTAGTGGTCTGGGGTCTTTCTTTCTAACTCCTTTATTATTTGACTTTGAGTTTGCTTTCTTCCTGGAAGTTGTTTCTAAGTGCTTTCAATGGCCTATTTATTTGTGCTAACCCTTGCTCTGACTGCATCCTACTTTGACTGCTACAGTATGTGAAAAGCAACAGCGACTTATCCTCTACAGCAGCAGAGGCGCCTTTTATGTTAGATCTTGTCCAGTCTGGGTCAAATCCCTTAGTGGTCCTTGTCCACTTTTGTTTCCTTTCTTTCTCTCAAGATTAGTCATGTCTTCTTCTCATGTTATTCAAGAAAGGTTTTCCCCATCAAATGACCTCCCAAACCCACTGAAAATTTGCTGCTTCTCAAAAGCTCAAGTTCATCAACTTTATGTTCACATGTACCTGAAAGGCTGGAACAGTCTACACACAGCCCTCCTCAGCTGACTGCCTCAGCTGACTGCTCTGGAAAGTGATGCTCTTAAAACTTTTTTGACTCTAAATGAAATACATTTGAAGCAACGCACACTTGAATCTTGTCTATCAATTTTTTAAAGCAACTCATTGTGGAAAAAACTACCTGTGAGTGTCTTAACAGACTGAAGCAAGATGGTGTCATTGACAGATCTAGTTCTCCAATGAATTTAATGCTAACAAACCATATGACAAAATGCCTTATCACTGCACAAGGTCTTGCAAGGGGTCCTAGAGAACATCATCTTCTCTAACAGTGATGCTACTGACTGCCATGTATGTTGTGAAAATACATGGCATTTTAGTGTTGCTGTTTAGACTTGCTGGTAACTGGCTTTAGTGCCCAGAGCCATCTGTGAGTGCAGCACCTTCCTCTTCACAGTGAAGTGTTCTATGCTTTCCTTTTACATAAAATAGCTTATTTACACCTTAAACTTTATGTACCGCTCTTCATTGTCTAGAAACATGGACAAAAAGATTATTCTCACCTGTCCTGAGTTTCTATACTTAGAAGCAAGGGCTCCTGCGACAGCGCGGTCCACATTGGTGCTGTCAAACACGATAAAAGGAGCATGTCCTCCAAGCTCCATGGAAACTCTCTTCACAGTGCCAGCTGCATGTTTCAGCAAGATCTGAAGGCAACAGATGAGACACAGACATCTGTACCTCTAACAGATGTGAACAGTGGAATCATGGATGCAAGGCAGTGAAAAACTACCCTGTTAAGGAAATAATCTACAGCTTCCCTACAATGCTAGACCATCTCCTATGACAAAAACAAAATTCCTCCATTAAAATCTTTAAAGATTAAATTCTGGCCAATGACTAATGCAGAGAAAGATTTTGATCAACTTCAGGTCAGGTCAAGCTTTTATACACTAATATTGCTACTTTTTTTGTTTCCTTGTTCTATTATTTTTTGATAATAAAATCTTGGCTACCCTTACAAAATTTTTCCAAGATCTGACAGAATTTGGTATTATGATTTGCCTTGATACCAGACTTCTTCTTCATTCTGCATATAGCCATCCCAGAGAATTCTGTCGTTTTGTAGCCATACTCTGCAGCTTTAGCTATTCAATTATGGATGGCAACAAGATTCCTTATTGACTAAGGTAGATAGCAGAGAATCCAGAGCTTGTTTCCCTAATACTTTTTCTCAACTGCTAAAGCCATTCTTGAATGGTACTTTTGAAACTCAGTTTCAGTGTTCTTATTAGCATGTCGTCACCTTATGATATAAACCAAGAACACCTTGTACAGAACTATGCACATTATTGTTTAATAAAGGGCAGGTATCAAGAAGCTGCAGACAGGCATCCTTCTGTGAAGTACTGATGCTAAAACACACAAGCGGTATCTCAAGAGGTACACAATCATTCAGACAATCTGTGTACAGTAGCCAGAAAAGAAGGCTCTGTACAAAGGCACACACTTGCTCCCCTCCTTTCTAGCACAACCACAGTAATAATCTTCAAGGATATTCTGTCCCCATATGTACCTTTCCTGTTGCTGTAGAGCCAGTAAAAGATATTTTGGATACCAGTGGGTCAGTGCATAGAACTTCCCCTACAGCTGCTGTCTGTTGTCTGGAACAAGGGACAACATTATACACTCCTGCTGGGATTCCAGCCTGGTTTGCAAGCTGCGACAAAAGAAAAACAGAATTTGCATTATTAGTGCATCTTGAAAGAGGAATAGTCACTTAATGATTGTTCATTGTTTTGAAGAAAACTGTCTGTAAGTCAATGGAAGCCAAAAGGGCTCAGCACAACCAGGAACAGGTGCCACGGGTGCTCGAGAGAGCAGCTTTGCTCCAGTTTAAGCTGTCTGTTCAATGGAACCACATTACAGACATAAGGATATTTTGTGTATCAAAATGGCCCGATCCATTTTGAGGCTCTAGACCATATTAGAGGCAATTTACAAAGATTCTCACTGAAGTAAAACAAATAGCCAAACAGTATGTCCTTTCTTCACATGTGAAGCTAGCTTCCTTCCAGAACTACCTTCCAAGCCCATCTGACTCCGTTTATAGTGTCAGTCCATTGCTGAGGCAAAGCTTAGCACTGAAAGCTCACCTCCCCAAGAGCTAATGCTGATAAAGGTGTGTCCTCTGCAGGTTTCACTACCACTGTACAGCCAGCTGCCAGAGCTGCACCAACCTTCCGGGTAATCATAGCACTGGGAAAATTCCACTAGGAAGAGAGAAAATAGTACAATCAAAGTTGGGAAAATTCTGCCTCCTGTTTTTGCAGAAATAAATGACATTTCGAGCTGTGGGCTGAGCAGAAAACCTTCACGTCACTCAGAAGAGTTCAGCTATGCTTACCGGGGTTATAATGGCTGCCACTCCTACTGGCTGCTTCAGCACCAGGACTCTTCTGTCTTTTGTAGATGCTGGAATAACATCACCATAAACCCGCCGAGCCTCCTCCGCAAACCACTCCAGAAATGAGGCTGAATACGTGATTTCACCGTGTGCTTCTTTCAGAGGTTTCCCCTTTGATTAAATCAGATTGAAGATACATTGTAAGCAGCAAACAGAAGCAATATAAACAAATTCAAGTAATGTTGGAGTTTCTCTTCTTTTCAGAGTACTGTATGACCCCCTCCCTCTGACATACACTATGATATCCAAAAAGGATTCTATGATTGCAGCAGCAATAGTTGTGTAGATGCAATATACCACCATTTTATAGTCAATATTTTGTATGCTTTGATTCACACCTGCCCGGGACAAGGAAGACAAATAGCAAATGTAGTATGCATTTATTTACAAACTATGAGTTAGCTGCTATTACCACTCTGAAGAAAGACATAAATCATGGTAAAACAGTTACAAGTTTATGCTGGGGTCACTTGTTTTGGGAGCATTGCTTTGGATTATCCCCAGGTCTGGTCCCGTGGACAGAATGACCATCAGCAGCTGTGACACCACAGAGGAGCTGCTGAAACATCTTCCAGCAAGGTTTTGTCCAGAAAGACACCAGTTTGTGAGTTCCCAGACTACTCAGTGATTCAGACCAAAGCAGACTGTGTGAATCTAACTTGGAGACTTGCATGATTTTTCTCAGTCACAAACATTTCTGCCATGAGAACCATAGTTTAGGTGGATGTACACTTTTGCATGCCATGAAGCACAACGTGGGTCTGGTTTCCACTGATTACGTACTACTGTCATCAGACCAATGCACTTTATGTACGTCTAGAGGAAGAAGGTTTGATACGTCATCCATTGACCTAGCAGCGCAATGCGAGTGCACAATATGCCCTAAGTTAATAAAAGGGACATGGTGGCAAGTTAATAAAAGGGACATGGTGGCTAAGTGGTGAAGTGCGCAGGGAGAGTTGACGGCTCTCAGTTTCACTTGATGTCACTGTTCGCCGGCCCGTGTTGGGTTTCCCAGCGCGAGTGCCAGCACGGGGCAGTGCCCGTGCCCACCCCGCCGCCCTACTCACGTTCTCGGCCGTGATGATCCGCGCCAGCTCATCCTTGTTCTCCATCATCAGCTCGTACCATCTGCGGAGGCGCGCGCTCCTCTCCTGGGAGGAGGGAGAGACAAGGCTGCCGTGGCCGCCGCACGCAGGGACGGGGAAGCGAGGCCCCGGGAGACCCGACCGGACCGGACCGCCCCGGGGCCCCCTCGCAGCCACCTCCCGCGGCCGCTCACCTTGGCGGGGAGGCGGCCCCAGGCGGCGCCGGCTTCGTGCGCGGCCCGCACGGCCGCCCGCGCCTCGGCCACCCCGCAGTCGGCCACCCGGCCCAGCTCCTG
>VZRR01002857.1:1010379-1046664 GCA_013398015.1 Oreocharis arfaki | reverse complement strand
CGGGGGGTCTTCTGCTGCCCGGAGCCTGGTTTCCCGTGCCCCATCGAGGTCCCCGATGTGTAGGGAAAGGGAAGGCTTAGAGTCACAGAGTATCCTGTGTTTGAAAGGAACCCACAGGGATCATCGAAGTCCAACTTGCACAGGACACCGCAAGAGACACACCACGTCCCTGCGGGCTTTGTCCAAATGCTTTCTGGACCTGTCAGGCTTGGTGGTCTGACCACTTCCTTGGGGAGCCTGTTCCAGTGTGCAATCACCTTCTGGGTGAAGAACCTTTCCCTGACACCCAACCCAAACCTCTCCAAACCTAGACACAGCTTCATTGGTCACCACAGAGAAGAGATCAGTGTCTGCCCCTCCTCTTCGAGATGAAGTTGTAGACTGTGATAAGGGCTCGGGGCTCTCAGTCTCCTCCAGGCTAACTTGTACTTTACTAACTTGTACAGTGGCCCGTGGGCCACTGGTTCCCGTGATAGCTGGTCAGTCGCTGGCACAAGAGCCATGTGAAGCCCTGCCCAGTGCTACCATCTCACTGGGGACTGGTGTGGCTGTGCCACATGCATGAAGGGTGGCTGGGAAATGCAGGGTGCCCAGCCATGAGTCCCCCACATATCAGCTGGGCTTTCAGTACAGATCGTAAGACCCCGACTTCAGTGTGCAATGTCCTGTCAGCTCACCAAAGGTTATGAATTTGTATTACCTGCAGCTGAGGAGCTGGTGTCTTTCTCTTAATACTGCTTTGGCAATTGGCTTTAATTTATTTTGTGAAATGTGATGTAGTTGTAAGTCAAGCACACCATGAGCTGGACAAACTGTGAGAGGGTGCTCTTTGCCATGCTGTTGTATCTAACAGAAATCTCACTGCTGTGGTTCAGTGATGCACTGATTACACTGCTCAAATCCCAGAGATATTACAGAATTCAAGTGGGGAGAAGACCCATAGGTTATTTCTTTCTTTATATAAATTACTTTATTTGCAGTAAAAGAAAGCATTGGTATAAAATAGCCTTTCAAATTCGGCAGTCGTTTGCTTGCTGTGTCAGCAATATGTGTGAAAGAAAAGGCATGCTCCGTAACCTACATTTCAAAGGTCACAGTGCTACTGCTCCGGGCTTCTGAAAACCACAGTTGGAGCCAGCATCATGTCTCGTCTGAAGATTTGGTCTGTCTTGCCGGTTATACTCTACCATTTCTGTCAAAGATGTATCCCATGTGGAATTTCAACACATGTTGAAATAGGTAAGACATGTTCAAAATGGATTTTCTTGTGTTTTGAATTTATTGTGTAGAGAAGTAAATTCAGATTCAGCTGGAAAGAAGAGAGAGGAAATAATATTAAAGTAACAAACAGTCTACATCATTTTAAAAATGTGAAAAACAGATAGGAAAAATGAGTAGTTTGATTTTGGAATTTGAAATTTTACTGTTTTTATAAGCAAAGTGCTTGAATTAACTTGGGTTGCGTATTTTTCTGTCTCCTAAAACACAGGCATTATGTAACTGGAATGTTTTTGTTTGTGAGTCCTACGCAGACAGAGTTTGGTTTGGAGAAAGAAAAGGAATGCTTTAGGCAGTTCGTGGGATTGTTATATTTAAACTAAAGAATAACACAAGTCATTTGTGGTAGCTCTGTTTTCAAATCACCCTGTATTAATTATGCCATACCTGCATAAATAGATAAAATTCTATAATGTGTTTGTATCTGTGACTAACATCATAAAAATTTTGTTCTGTGTCTCTTTCTGGTAGGTTGCTCTCTGTAGCCAGACAGCCTAGATTTGAGAGAATGAAGGAGAGAACTGAGTGAACATCAAAATGGAGAAATATTTCTGTTTTGAATTTCTTGTTTGCCTGTGCTATTTTTAAAATCTGACTTCTTCCGTAGTTACTGCAAGCACAAACACAAGCAATGTGAGGTTATTCTGAAACAGCTACTCATAATAATTGACAGTTTTAATTGTTTGTTCTTCTGTTTTTGTTTCTAAATCCGTTGCTCAAATAGATGGTAAAATTCAGGATGTTGCCTTTATTCAGGTAATTTTCTCAGACTTTAGGTATTGAATACATACAACTTTGAACAATTTCAAGGCTGGGATTATTCATGGTGTTTGAGGCTAGAGTGTGTTCCCTTACTGAGTGTTGTACCCTCGGTCAGCACCCTGGAACAATTTGCTTTTCCTAATAATGTGTCAAGAAACCCATGATTATCTGTAGAAGTCCTGCTGCCTGAGGTTAGGCAAGTGCACTCAACTCTGCAAGCTCAGGGCTCTAATTACCAAGTATGAACTTCTGAGGACTTGAAATAACAGATTTGCCAGAATAGAGTGTGTTTAAAAAAAAAAAAACTGCAAAGAGAAACAGATCTGTCCCAAAGCAGTCTTTTTTTTTTTCCCTAATCAAGAGAGCACGTTGCAGAAAACCTTTATTTATATAATTTAAAGGTCTTGGTTGTCTGAGGAGTTGTGTGTACATTGAACTATTGGGTTATAGTTTGCAACAGATTTTGTAAATTACATTAAACTGAGATCAGGTCTGATGCTGCTAAAATGGGTGCTCTTACTGTTGTGCACGTAGAAGTCTATGACAATAAGATGAAAATATTTCCAAAACTCAAGCACTGAGTATTCCAGGAAAACAAAAACACACAAACAAAAAAAACCCCAAAAAAACAAAATAAAACAAAAAAAAACACCAGAAAACCAAACACTCCCCCCCCCNCACCAAAAAACCAAACACTTCCCCCCCCCTCCCCCCCAAACAACAAACTGTAGAAAGGAATTCCTCTTAAACCCAGCGCCAAAGAAATCCTGGACAGATTTTTGAAAGTACTTTTTAGATGGTGAAAAGCTCTGCCTGTTCAGAATGTTGATTGTGTTCATTGTGCTTGGCAGAGCTGTGCTGTGTCCTACTTGCATGGCCGTGCCTGGGGGCAGGTCTGAGTGGAAAAGCTCTTCACTCTAGGGGTTTTTGTCAGACTTGTGAGGCTCTGTGGAACTGTGGGGATCTGGCATAAAATTCCTTGTAAACGTGGAGTTGTAGAACCTGGGCCCACTTGAGTAGTGAGAGAAGTGCGGGGGAGGTTTAAGGCAGAAAAACCAAACTGCCAAACTGAGGCTCTCCCACACTGGAATCAGAGATGTGTGTAGAAATGTCTGAACCTTAAAATTTTAGATTATTATTTACTATTTTGTTATTGTTTCTTTTCTCGTGCAAGGCTGGTCTTTAAAGTATCTTATTTGTATAAGGATGATTTAAGTCGTTGAGTAAAATTCAAAGTTAAAGATCTTTCAAACTCACACAGTTTTGTCTAGATCCTATTCCAGAATGAGAGTGGATTGTTTGAGATTGGTGGGAGGAGTTTTTTATTTGCTTGTTTTGTTGTTTGTTTGTTTGGGGTTTTTTGTGATGTGATTTATTTGGGAAGGAACAAATTAACTTCAGTCTTTGTAAATAGCTTTAGAGTAAACGTTGGGTATATTTAAAATAGTGTTGATAGATTATTCCTGGAATCTAATATTAGTTAGGAGACCTCAATGAAGAAAAGGATGTCAGTCCATTTCATTCACTTGTTATGCCAGCTAAATAAAGATTTTGGCAGTAGAAGTATCTGCCAATTCAGTGAATAAATAGTATTATTTACCTTGCTGACTTTAGATTTTTGTTGCTTTTCATGCATGTTAAAAATTAATGAAACTGTTAAACATTCACATTGATTCCCAACATATCTTTTTCACTGTTAAGGGCAATAGTGAAACTTGAATACAGTACAGCTAGAACTTTGTGGTCCACCCTTTATATGGGCTGGGTGTAGTCCTGTCAGTTCACTGCTGTAGCTCATTTCTGGACACGGGGAGTTCATTTCCCTGCGATTTCAGCCTGGTTGGTCAGCTTGGGAGCTGCGGGTTAGAGACTGAATATGTGCCACAGAAAGAGCACTTCCTTATTAACTCCGTAGGTGAGAAAACACACCCTCTCACAGGTACACAATTCTGTGAGAAATGGTGTTTCATGCAGGTGGCACTTGGCTTGGGTATGAAAATGTGGTGTCTTCTGGTTCTGATAGTGCTTCTAACAAAACATAGGCCTGGACACTACCTATAAATCAACACTTCAAAATATTGTTTTTCAGCGCATAGAGCTCTGGAATTTTTCATTAAGCATGAAGGGAGTGTTAATTATAGACAGGTAGGAAGCATATTATTGCTTAATTTTGTACACCTTTCTTCTGAATGTTTTTCTTTCTGTCTTCTTGCTTTTCTTTATTATTCTCAGTAATGTGTGTGTCAATATTGTGCCCAGACTGTATTTTTACCTTTTTTTATTGAAAAAAATTTGACTCCTTAGGAGTATTATTACAGAAATATGGCAATTATACCAATATGTGTATATATATACTTTGTGTGGTTTCTTGCATGTTTTCCTATCTTCTTCAGTCGTATTCTGTGTGAGCAGTTGTACTAGAAGAATTAGTAAAAGACTTTGGGAAAGCAGATTTAATAAACCTAAGGACAGCAAAAGGACAGCAAGGTTTTGTGCACCACATGGTGTCTTTTACCAAGATAAAAGTTGTATTTTGCTGGCTATTTAGAATGTATCTTTGATGTTGGCAGTAAAATGTGTTTTTGTGCTGTGCAATAGCATTCTGATTCATTTTTCCCCCCATCCTTTCACCAGTTATTACTAAACCACCAAGATGCTTTTCAGGCTGGGAGCATTTATCCTGATGCCTTTTATCCTCCAATCTGCAAACGTGGTAAGAAAAGCTTTGTAAGCCCAATGTTATAACAACTGCATTTTTATGTGGAAATCCTACAGAATTTAGTAGGGTTGAAAATGGTTACTTTTTAAGATATGAAGTATGGCCAAAAATGCTTTCCTGCAAAAACTATCCACCATTTTTGTTAGAGCCTTTTTGTAGAACTTTATAATGAAATAACACATTTGAAAATGTTTTAGAAAGTAACTCTTGGGTAAATTTAACTATTTAATGAGTAGGACAATTTGATAGAGGGATGCTGTTTGACTAAATCAGGTCAGATTATTGAGTACTGAGAGGACAAAATGATCTTTTTTTAATAAGTCTTAGGGAAGGCCTAAAGCTATTTCTGTATTAAAAAGTATTAGTTTCTATCAGATCAGTCAAAAAGAGGATAGGAGAATCTAAAAATCCCACAGCAACAAAATAGTGCAGGACTTGCTGGGGGTGGGTGGGCAAGTGTTAATAACACACCAGTTTAAAGTTTTTTTTTTTCCAGAGTGCAGTCTTTTGCCTTTTACTGTGCCTGTTGGAAATTAATGTCAGTCTTAATTTTGCTGCTTGCAGATCAAAAGTTTGCACTACAAAATTAGCGCCCTCTTGCAATAGCTGTAAAAAGTACGTGTTGGCTTGCAGGTGGCCCCCTGATTTTTCAGCTCTGATAGGTCAGCTCTTGATCATAATCAGCTTCTCCAGCAACGTTAGAGCTACAAAACAACCAGCTAGGCTTTGCTGTAGGATATTCGCCACTGAAATGGTAAATCTGGATAGTGAGCAATTGGCAAATGGGATAAAAGTGCCTGTCCTCCAGCTACAAGCTATTAGGGTGTTTAGGCAGGTACCAGAGACAGGGCAGTGATAAATACTTTATGTGAGGATATCTGGCCAATTGATTGTTGAGATATTAGTGGAAGTTTAAAGTACTGGAAGTGGCTTGCTTTAGTGGACTATGCAAATTCCATTAAATGTGAGGTTTACGTAGCATTTTTTTTTTGGTTTAGAGCCAAATCACATAGTTGCAGCCAAACTTCTCATTGTTTCTCAGACACAGGTTGTTGATGCTGCCTGTTGGTTATGCCAACTACAGGCTGCTTTGTTCATATCCTGATGTGGTCAGTTCACATCCAGATCACCTCTCTGCTCTGGCATTCAATACTGGTTTTGTCTTCTGTCACTTATCGGGTCACTGTTCTTGGTTTTCTGCTTGGCTCTGCCAACTTCTTGTTCCAAGCTTAAGTCTCGCTTTCCTTGCTTTCATGATGGTTCTCCTGGGATTTTTTTCAGTTCCTACTTCAGCTTGGTTATATCTACCTACCTTGTCTTTCCCTTCTGACAGTTTTGACCTGTCTTACACCAAGCCAGTGGTTAGAGCCTCTCTATCTGCAGTATCCAATCTTCATTCCTTTACTAGCATTGGAGTCTATCTTGCCTTGTTAGAGTTGGACCACTTATCAGCAGTCTCCTTAGTCAATATGGAAGAAATAAGTACCTCTGCAGACCTGAGCTGACTTTATCTGAGTGTGACTAGATCAAGGACAAAGCCATCCAGACTGCCCTTCTGGGCAGGAGACAAGCTTAGATGTAGAAGGCTGCTCTGAGTTTGGCCTAGCAAATACCATCCTTCTGTTATCTATTTCAGCTGCACTGTAAAATGTCAAGAGGCCAGGAGGTAACTGAATTACCCCCGAGGTCTGCTCTCTCAGTGGTAATCTACCCTAATACTGTGCATTTTCACATCGCTGTGTCAACTAACACACACTCTTCCTCCAAGAGTACTGATGGTCTGAACGATCTCCTGCCTACCTTCTTCCCCCTTAGAGATTTTAACATTGAGTGCTGCTTGATCTCTTTAAATCAACATCCCTTTGCACTTAGCTTTATGCAGAAGTTTTTAGGCCAGGTCACTGTTAGATCCTACACAATCTTTTCTGCCTAAATTCAAGTGAGAGTAGTAATTGATTCTTCAAATGAAACCTGATTTTTTTCTGCTTTCCTCCCCTTTTCTCCTCCTACACTGATGGTATCTTGGATAGTTTGCCTTTCTGTTGAAAATGATGGTGGTGATAAGGATGACATAGCCCTCCTCTGCCCTGTGGAAACTAATACCTGTCAGGAAACATATTTTGAGTTGGCTGCCATTCCCAACAGCTTTTCTGCCATACAAATGGATGCATTAATTTAGTCAACAGCTTCTTTGGCAGCTCTTTTCATCCTCTCTGCTGGGGGGCAGCTTTTCATTGTACTGTACCTACTCACGGGCACAGAGAAAAGGAGCAGGCACAAAATTTTCAGGTGCTTCAAACCAAAATCATAGAAGGTAAATCTAGTATCTGTTTTGATAGTATAAATCACATAAAAACAAGTCTCTTTTGGCTCTTTTCATTAGCTGGATTGCAATCTGCATGATATGAAATTGAACAAAAGTCTGTGGGTTTTTTGATGGAGAAAACCCTTTCTTTTTCTTTTTTGCTTTTTCATTTTTCCCCAAAGAATAAATCAAATACTGATATAATTTTATTCCAATAGGAATGTTCCATGATGTGTCCGAGGACACTCACTGGTCACCTTTTCTCAAAGCAAGTATTGACTACATCAGAAGGAATTATCCTCAGCCTTGGGAAGAGGTAAGAAAATTGATTAACTCTTGTTCGATTGATTTTGCTTTCAGCTGTTTTCTTCCCCTTCATTAGTTGTGATTTCATCCTTTGTGAGGTACAGAAACAACCCAACATTTTTATATTAAAATCTCTGCTTATATAGGAACAGTTGAAATCCTGTTTTAATCTTTACCATACAAAAAATTCGCAGTTTCCTTATGAAGTCTGTCAGTTATCTCCACTGTGTTCTCGTGCTTATGAAACATTTCATAGGTTCAAACTTTTAAATGTGATTGGTGGCCTTGCATTTGTGTGAGATCTGGTTGAGGGTTTGCCTTGAAAACCAGACACCTTTTAGAATTCTCACTTGTGAAATCTTGAACTTAGTCCAGATTTGCTCTTGCTGATGGTCTGTGAGTTATGCAGGAGGAAAGGAAAAGCAATTTGTCAAAAGTGAGAGTGCCGAAGAATGTATTTCTCTCCTCTGTGTGCTTACACAACACCCATGGTGGCAGAGGGAGTTCACTCCTTGGAAGTGGAAGCGTTGATCCTTGGTCCAGGCAAACAGTTTAGTACACATTTAACTCGAAGTATGCAAATTACCCTCACATCAACCATGTAATTCTATGGCCTTCAACTGTATAAAGTGTTTAAAACTTCTCAAGCTACAAAAGTTGACCTCAGCATCAAGCAGTGAGTGGTCAGCACTTTGTCATGGTAAATTCTTGGTTTCTCACCTATATCCTTGTATAATGCACATACATAAAATGCTAACATTTTCTTAAAGACAAAAGTAAAATTAGTGGTATTACTGCAAATGGATTGTTGTTGTGTAGGCTACAGAGAAGCTGGTGGCTTTCCTGTTTGGAATTGCTTCACATGTGGTGGCAGATGTTAGCTGGCATAGCCTGGGCATCGACCAAGGATTCCTAAAGGCCATGGGAGAAGTAAGCCTTTATTGTTTTATTTATTGATACCACTGGATTTATTGGAACAGATAGCTTCGTTTTGGACTGCGGTGGGGAGGAGAGAGAAAAGCTGGAGCCCTGTTTCAGGAAGCTTTTTGGAGAGACACAATGTCACAAACTTCATAAGAGTGAAGTTGATCAGGTTTGGGACCTGTAAACATTTGTGTTGCTTGGAGAGTTTGCTTCTGCTCATATTAAAAGAAACAGGCAGTTCTCTTGTTTTTCTCTTTCTCCAGATTGATTTTCATGGTTCATACTCAGAAGCTCACAGTGTTGGAGATTTTGGTAATGTTTCTGTTTGCCAATCATAGATCCTTGTATTGGAATAACTAGTCCTCTTCAAAACCGTAGTGGTTGATTCTGTCGCATATCCTGTGCAATGCAGGAGTTGAGAATGGTATATGGACACTGTATTCTTGCCCTTCCCCATGGCTTGCAAAGCCCTGCTGTACCTGTCCTTATGCTCCAGGTTTCAGGAGATGTGGTAAGGCATATGGACACTTGGATTAAAGCCAGAATGCAGACCAAATGATGCTGCGATTTAGATGGAGTCACTGCTGTGATTTTAAATTGTACATTATTCTCTGGAGGTATAAAATGTGCAGCATACTTTCAGGTGAAACCATTTGTGTATTCTAAATATACAGCTGGAAAATCTGCCATATAAATGCATATAGATATACATAGCTTCATTCACACTGTTATTCATGACAGATACTTAACAAGGTTTTGTTTGTTGGGCTATGTGGGGTTTTTTTCATTATTTCATCCTCAGGAGGAGACGTAGTGAGTCAGTTTGAGCTGGACTTCAGTTATCTGGCATCGAGTTGGTAAGACAATGAAGTTGCCTTCTTTAATATTTAATGTTTGTTCTGTATAATCATATATAATATAATCATATATAACATCACATAATTCTTTATTAATCTGTTTTAAAAAAATGCTGTCCTTCTTTATTTTTCTTCCAGAAGAAATACTTGCAACTATTTCAAATGTCATGAGTTTGGTATTCCTTATATGCATATTTACTGTAACCTGACATGAAAAACTGGAAGGACAGAAGAGATTTTTATGTATAGGAACACAGCAAAAAAAAAGATTAAATTATTTATCTCTGAATTTATAAGCAGTTATAGATAAAATAACTAGTGAAAGGCTTTTTCTGGAATGTCCTAGCAGCTAGTGAAATAACTTAATTAAGTGGCAAGCTAAGTGAGATTTACTTAAAGTTTTGGAAGTTGAGGATGTTGAATTCAGACAGTAAGATACCCACTTTTTTTTTCCTCACAGTTGCATGTGCAATCCTGGTCTTTCTGGTATTTGTAAATCTTCATGACCTTATGTAGTCTTTTGAAATTTGGAATATTTTGTGGGCTGTTGTTATTACAAGAACTGTAATCTTTTATTGGGTGATGTGGAACATCTGTTGTTGTAATACCTTCTTTTTGTTTTTAGGTATGTACCTGTCAAAGACCTAGCAGCTATCTATAAGGAATTTTATGGAAAAGAGATCATAACTGAAAGCACAATTACTGAATGTACTTACCTGCTGTTTTTTGAACTGTAAGTTGAATAGCTCTGCCTGAGCTTTTGTAAGTGAGACATGTGTAGGAGAATTATGATAATCATATTTGAAACACCTTATGCATTGATGTCAGCAATACAGACTCCCTCCTAGACCCCAAAATCACAGAACGTCTGAATTTTTTTAATAACTAGGATTCAAATTTGGACTACTTAATGACTGTTAAATTAATTATTACACCACAGATGGTGAATCTTGGCTATTTAATGCATTTATACATTTAACGTATTTATGCCTATTTATTGGAGAACAGCTGTGTCTTCAAGTACCATTGCACTGTGGTGCATTAGCAATATAACTATCATGTACTGAAGGAGTTTCTAGATACATGCCTTATCTACATTTTATGTAGATCCCTTCAAGTCCAAGAATAATTCAAAAGAGACTTTGGATATCTGGTAGTGTCTGCTTTTGAATATCCTGAACAGCTTAGCTGTATCTTGTATTTCAGTTAATTACCAATAGTCACACAGCATTTACAAAAACTGAATCCTTCAAAATTAATCACATTAAAGCTTTTATTGTTACTTTTTAGATTACAACTTTAATAATATATTAACAACCAACATGGAAATATAATGACTTGCATGGTATTTACCATGTAGGACCCTTGAAGAGAACTGTTTACATAATTAAATATTAAATGAAGCAAGTTTTATTTCTGATTTTTTTTTCAGGCACGGAGAAAGGCTTCTTGTTGGCAAGGTTGGTTTTCTGTTTTCTTCATAAAAATGAACATATAGCATGAAGACAATGTGATCTGTCTTACTGAATATGTTGCCTCTCTCTTAGCTTTTCCCA
Source organism: Oreocharis arfaki (assembly GCA_013398015.1). Classification (NCBI taxonomy): domain Eukaryota; kingdom Metazoa; phylum Chordata; class Aves; order Passeriformes; family Paramythiidae; genus Oreocharis; species Oreocharis arfaki. Next base: position 1,035,957 of record VZRR01002857.1, on the reverse strand, counting down.
ACATTTGCTAGTAAATCTCCATTTCTGGTGGAAAAGTTCCATGAATATTTCCTTGGAGGAGTGGATGACATGGCATTCTGGACCAACAACATTTTTGAGCTGACGAGCCGTATGCTAGAGAATGGAACCAGGTATAGTGTGTGTCCTGAACTATGAAATGGAGTAGTCAAGTGCTGGCACCCACTTAATTGTTCTTCTTAAGGCAGGTTCTTTCCTAGAAGAGGTGCTGAGCTTTAGATCCTCACTTGGACAAAGGGATTTCCATGTCTGCCTTTTACCGGGTGCACAGGATTATGCAGGCCTTGATTTTGCATTTGTTACATGTTCACACTCCTTTGCCCTGGCAAGCCTCTGGCATGCCCAGATGATACTTAGCTGGGAAAATCTGAGTACGTTCTTTAAGACAGACTCAAGAGTTTGCTTAAATGTTGCATAGCCATGCCCTGAGGTTCTGCCTGGACTGGCAATCTGGGCCTGCACCTTCTGGCTGCTGTCATCAGTCAGCAAAGATGTCCTTTTTGAGGGGAGGTCAGATATTACCTTCAGACTCTGAAGGCAGTAAGGATTAAAAAGAGTAGGGATATATATTCTAGTGTTTAAGCTCAGGCTTCTACTCACAATTTCATATTTTTATATAAGTCTAACCTTGTATGGCTCTCTTACAAATGTAACCTTTCCATAAATAACTTTAGAAGACCAACAGTGGCAATTAATCCATCCCTTTATATGGAAAATATCACTGTTGCTATTTGGGGAACTTATGTGTGACATACAGAATGGCACAATCTGTTACGTTCTTTGTTCTGAAATGGCACTTTCATTAAAAGCACTTTAGATTCATGTAGATAACAGGGCATATTACAATAAGTTTCCTCCAAGAGCTCTATAAAGACATAAGATATTCATGCAGAACCTAATCAAGGTCATCAGATAAATATGATAGGGGTTTCTAAGGGTTATGATGATGCTCTGATTTTGATTTTCTTTAGAAAACTGATGACTTCTAACAGAGGAATCAGTAAGGATAAGAGTTGTATTTTTGGTTTCACTTCTATTGCGGTAAAATCTTTAAAGTGCATTCTGTGTATTTTTCTTTAGTAGCTGCTACCTGCCTGAGAACCCTCTGTTTATAAACTGCACAAAGGAGCACAAGGACAACCACATGTAAGTATAGCTCTGATGGTTTGAAGCTTAAGTAATGAAAGGAGAGTCTTCTGCTAATGTGGACAGTGAGCTACTGAAAATTAGAGATATTTTGGGTTATCTTTTTGTGTGTGAAATTGAGATTCTCTTAGCATGAATAACTTAAGTTTTGTGTAAAGGAACTGTGCAGAACCTAAGAGAGACTTTTACCTCAAGTCATTATTTCAGTTATATTAATTCTTATCACTGCCTTTTTTATTTTAGCAGAAATAAACAGTCAAAACATGAACATCACAAGAATACAACTTCTTTGCTTAGAGAAACACTTGACAAGAATATAAACTATACAGAGAGAGGAGTTCAATTCAACATACAGCCTTGGGCAACAGTAAGTGAGAAGTAACAGATGTGTCAGGTAAAATTCAACTCTGTATAAAACTGGTTTTGTTTCTGTCTGAAATGCTGCATGATGGAGCAGGGTCTCTGGATGTTAACAGTAGCTAAGTTCATGGACATTCCAGTACCATTGTTAATCTATATATGTACATCATAAATACTCAATTTTTACACCTTGCTCATTATATAGCAATATAGTGAAGTTAGAACACATCCTGCCAAAAATGACAAAATATATATTTAGTCTTTACATTTTACAGACATATGATGGCTTTTTTTGGGTTAAGAACACCTAGCAAAGCATAGCAGTGAACGATTAGTAGTGCCTCCCTTTAGTATATACAGATTTTTGTCTTTCTAAAATGGTGCTTATGATTTGGGTCAGACTCGTCTTAAGTCCCTGTGGTGATTTCCACTGTTGGTGACTTGATTTTTGAGGTGCCCCAAAATGTTCTAGGGTTTCAGCCTGTGTTTTAACCACAGTCGTGTCTCTTCATTATTTTGGTTTCAGAAATCCCTCCGCTTGATAAACCGTGCTTTTAAAACCAATGTCTGGAGAGCATTAGGAGCTACACATCAGAAATCTTCTAAGCACATCTCCAAGCCAGCAGCTTCATATTTTCTAACTTCACCCTATGCTAGGCTTGGATGGTTGGTAATCTTTTCATCCCACCTTCCTCTTAATTTCTGAAAATTTTGAGTACACGCCAAAATATTATTGTTGATGCTTTGGATACTCTTTAAAGGTGACAGTTCAGATCAATTAGTGGTACAAATCTGATGGAAAGGCTTATATTGTATGTCCAGAACAGCAAGTTAATCCATAAGGTTTTTCTTTCACATGGGGATCAAGCTCAGAATGGAAGGAACCAACAGTAGAACTAATATTGGCTCTAGTTCTGAATAGTACAAGATCGTTGCTACCCTTTTTTGGTTGTTGGATGATGTTTCAGCAAGATTAATTGTCTGTCCTGAGTTGGTGACTGATAATGTCTAGTGAGACTTCTTGGAAATACTTGAGACTAGAAGGGAGTTCAAAGGTAGATTCAGGACAGAGAGAGGCATATTCTCTCTCCTTGCCAATGAGGTTCTACTTTGACCTGCAACAGGGAAGAGTAATAAAACAAACTTGCATTGCCGCTAATCTAACTTATTCTGGCTCAAAATTTGGATTTAATTATTGAGTTTACTTCACATTGGCTAAATTAGCCATAGTTAGTTCTTTCCATGTTCCCTCTCTAAACTCCAACATTTTACTGAGACCTGTGACCCTTTTGCTTATTTCCTGTAAAGTCCATCAATTAAATCAGATGTTCAGTTTAAAAGATATTTAATTTCCTTCTTTTGTATTCTTTGTCATATGCAAGCAGCACTTTTTCATGCTCCTTGCTCTGATTGCTCTCAGGTGCCTAATGTCAGTAAAAAGCAGTTCCTACAGATCTCAGACGCATTAATGGAAGACAATTCTTCTGGTTTTACCGAATTAAAGAAAACACAAATAAATGTATGATATAAAAAATGCTGTGTAGATTCTTAAAAAACTGTATGGGGAAACACAGGTCCTGGTTTATCTGAATTATGGGGAGGTTTTCCACTAAGGTTTTGGTAGTCTGAAAACTGATGCTGATATTGTTGACTCCCTTTCTGTACAGGGCACTGATCTCAGCTGACCTAAACCAGGATGGATATGAAGATCTGGTGGCTGGAGCACCAGGGTACAGCACCATGGGCCACGTTCAGATAGGAAGGGTGTATGTGGTCTATGGAAACCAGTCAGGTTTGCCACCAGAGGACATGGATCTGGATGGGAAAGCTGACCAAGTACTACAGGGTCATCAGGTAAGGGGTCAAGGCAGATACTTGTCACTTAAATTTTTTTTGCCTGAAAATTGGTGAATTTTGACTGAGCATTGGTATAATTAATGTGTATGAGTATTATTCCTGAAACACTCCTCCTGATTAAAGACGTCAAATGCTATTCAAGAAAAACAATCATTATTAAAGTCCCAGGAACAACTGAAGTGATGGTGATCTTTAGGTTCATTTCCATTACTGTTCCAGATAAGTGAGTATTAGACCATAAAGTGCCCTTAAATAAAACTAAGTTTATGTCTCTGTAAGTCACAGTATAGCTCATTCTGGTCCCTGCATTTAAGAAAATATTGTTTCTTGTCCTTTTTAATCTAAAATTATTAATTTGAGATGCTTCAATTCCTTTGAGGCTACATTTCTTCATTAATTGATAACTTCTTCCCAAAACATTTTGTCTGTAGTAGGAGTATTGAAAAAAAAAAACAACCCAAAACAGAAAACTGTGATTTGACATGATGGTGGCTGGTTTGTAACCAAGACGTAGGAGCAAATGACCCTTCTGAGTGTTAAATATGATCTTTTGTAGAAAATACCTTTATTCACAAAGAAGATAATAGGGAGAAATGAGATACATTTCCTTTTAATTTGTTTCTGTGGTTGTAAACTGTGGAGTAACAGCTGCTGTCTTCTTACAGAGTGTTTTAGTGGTTCCCAGTCATAATGCTGCCAACAGGAAAGACCGTGAGCTTAACATCAATGGGGCACTGGACACAGAAAAGGAAATAGCAAAGCAGCATCATATTATGTTCTGTTGTCCTTCATTTCAACACAGTTGACTTTGAGTTAGTGTGTTGGCATGGGAGTTATTAAAAGAAAAATTATTGTTGGGATAGACTTTTGTTATCTGTTTCCAGTCTTCCCTGTGCAAATGTGCATTAGGTTTTCATGGTTTTGACTTGAAAATATGAGAGCCTTTTTTTCTTTTTACCTCTTTTTTTTTAGCCTTCAGGAAGATTTGGTTCTGCCTTGGCAGTCCTGGACTTCAATGAAGATGGAGTGCCAGATCTGGCAATTGGAGCGCCTTCTGTGGGATCTCAGTTTCTTACTTACAAAGTAAGCTACAAAGATGGGTTTGTTAGTTTCTTAACTCTCCAAACTGAATGTTTTTATTGATACTTTTTTTTTAAACGTGGAAAGGAAAGAGAGAATTTCTGTTGTTGCTCAAAGTGATGTTGTAATTTAAACAGAAGTTTATAACCTTTGTGGGTACTTTGACTAGAGCAATAGCAATGACAGCTACCTGTATTTCTCTTTCAGTGGCCTTTTTGCACATTAGAAATCCAAACCAGATTGCAACTTTGCAGCACTGACATGCTGGAAATGTAAGGGGCCATTCATGAAATACAAATTTACCCTTTTTTCATTTAGGAACAGAGAGTCTGGAGTGGACCTCATGGGTCAATGAGTTTTGTCATATACTGTCACAGGCCAACAAATGATATCTAAAATGTGATATGCACACAGACACACTTGCTAAAATAATCAAGTTACAGAGGCTTAATGACTTGCAAATTACCAGAGAAGCCCATATAATGGTCCCTGAGTATTTTCAGGCCGTGCAAACTGAGAGGTAAAATGGTTTGATTTAAATGACATCCATTAAGCTTAGAACTCTTCAGAATTTTAGATACTAATTTAGCTGTCTAAATAAGAATTTAAGTGCTTTTATTTAGACTCACCACTTGGAAAATTGTGTGCATCTGTTGTGCCTGGCACTGTTTGCCTTTGCATTAAATAATAATTAACAAAACTTGAGCCATCTGAACGTGGGTATTATGAGTATATACACAATACTGCCCTTGCTCCTTACACACAGTATGAGGAAAATGTACATCTCTAGTTTGTTGCTTGGATACAGCAGTACCCATTACCCATGGATATTCTTGGGTTTGGGGTTGGAAAGAAAGTAGTATGGGAAGGCTCTGAGAGGAAAAATTAAGTTGTATGAATAGCTGTTGCTGTACTGTTCCATTCCTTGTGATTTGCCTTGGGTTTAATACTTGGTACTGACATACAGGTGCTCTCATGCCTTATTTGCTTTTTCTGCTGTTTAGGGTGCTGTGTATGTCTACTTTGGAACTGAGAGAAGAGGCTTGGCACCTCAGCCAAATGTTACCATAACTTGTCAGGTATATTGATAATGTAATATCTTGTTTATACTATCCTGTTGTCTAGCAGGAGGTGAGATAAAGGAGAAAAGAACTTATGGACTTTAAAAAAGAATGTTAAAATAAAACTTACCATTGCAAGGAAATTTAGACTGAGGGGGATGGAGCAAGCAGGTGCTTGCTTAGATTGGTTGTATGTGGGAAAGACACCTCAGTGCAGGGCAGGCAGCAGGGTGAATAGCAACGGGCATAGCCCTCACAACCAAAAAAAGCCACCAAAAAACCTGACCCAAACCAAACAAAAAAACAAAGAAAACAAAATTGAAGCCAGGGAGTGGGAGGGTAATTTGGTCAGAAGCAAAGTTAGCTCTTTGGAATTAAATTGCTCTATTTTGCTACAGAATTGATGGTTTAAGTTCTATTTCAGGCTTAAACTAACTGTTTATTGCAGTATTCCTACTGTAATCTTGGTTGGTCCCTCCTGGCAGCTGATGTTGATGGGAATGGAAATGCTGATCTGGTTGTGGGCTCTCCATATGCACCAGGTGGTGGGAAGCAGAGAGGATTTGTGGTTGCATTTTACTCTCATTTCAACAGGAGTGACCAAGGTAATATTTGCTGAGTAAATTAACCATCCCATTCTTTATGTGACTGTTCATTTGTTCCTAATTAATCATGGGATAATTCAGGTTTGCAGTGATCTCAGAGGCTGTGCTTCCTACTGAATAAGGGATAGCTGTGAAGCCAGACCAAATTTCTCAGGGCTTTGCCCAGTTGTGTCTTAAAACCTCCAGTGATAGAAATTGCATAGCCACTCTGGGCAGCTGTCCTACTCCTTGGCAGTCCTCATAGGGAAAACAATCTGTTACAGCCAGTATAAACCTTTCTTGTTTCAGTTTATGTTCATTGTCTGTTGTCCTCCCACCATACATAGTGACCTCGAAGGCACAGAAAGCATGGAACATCCCTACTAAATTTGCTCCAGTTTATCAACATCTTTCCTGTTACAGAACAATGTGTTATAGGTGGGATCAAGGGAACAATCACTTCTCTCAATCTCTTTGCCATGCTCCTGCTTATTTACTCTGGGACATTGTTGGCTGTCTGCTGTCAGAGCCTCACATTCAGCTCTCTGCCCACAAGGATCTCCAGGGCCTTTTCCACATGGCAACTCCCCAGCCAATTTGTCCCCAGCTGTATCACTGCAAGGGCATCTCCTTTCCCAGGGTTAGGCTTTGCATTCATCCTCACTGAATTTTGTGATGTTCCTGTCAGCCTGTTAACTCCAGCCTGCCTGGGTGCCTCTGAATGGGACCACCTCCCTGCAATCTCCTTTTATCTGCCAGCTTCCCAAAAGAGCATCTTGTTGCCTCATCTAAATAATTTATAATACACTGTCCAACAGGATGAGTCTAAAGATTGATCCCTGAAGGCACTCCACTTGTTGCAGGCATTCAGAGAACAACACATTGTTCTCTGCGCTTGTCAGGGTGATCATCTCAACCAGGTTTTTCCTATCTGGTTTTCTGTCCATCCAGACTGCAATGTCCCAGCTTGGATGCAAGAACATGGTGGGAAACTGTGTTGAAAACCTTGCTTAAGCAATGGACTCAACCATGTGTTTTGAGTCCAGGGTAGGCTCACTGCTCTTTCTCGGAAAATTGCAAATGAACCTCAACAAATGAATCTTTATCATTCTGTACATTCCCTTCATGTGGCTAAAGAGGAATGCTACAAGTGAATACAGCTAATGAGTACAGGTGATGAGGTTTCTAGTGAATGAGGGAGGAAATGTTGTATATGGAGCTAAATAATAAAGCTTGGGCAGCTCAGTCAGAATCGTGTAATTGAGATTTACAATAATGCTTCATTGTCGCAGATTATTCTAATTCATGAAAAATTAGAAACCACAAGAACATGGGTTTCAAAACACTGCTAACTGATGTTTTTGTAAAACCAAACCACAGAATGAGTTATTTAAATTACAGCCAGAATGATCTGAAGATCTCTTACCCAGCACCCTTAAAGAGTTACAAGTTCTAATAAACAGTAAGTAGTTAAGGGCAGGCTTGAGTGGTAGCTTTCATGTTTTCATGTACTTCATGTAGGGTATTGGAAGGATTGAGAAACAGGCTGTGTCAAATAAAAGCTTCCACCAGCCAGTAGAGCTGCAGGGTGAGCAAGCAAAGTCAACAATTACTTGTGCCATGTCATGGACAGTGTAACTTCCCACAGAGAAACTTGTTGTCATAGGATGAATCAGTGGAGGGCTGCAAATGGCTTTTTCAATGCCAGGGCACACCAAGATTTAACTCATATTTTTTCTGGTCTCTCAGGACTCCTGTCAGTACAGGATGCCAACTGGATGGTGGAGGGGGAAGAAAACTATGCTTGGTTTGGATTTTCACTTGCCAGCTGCCAGCTGAAGAACGTAACATTACTGCTGATTGGTAGCCCTACATGGAAGAGCTGTTCTAGGTGTGTTGTATGTGACAGCTTGCTGTCTCCTCCACTCTGCTCTACTTCTGCAAGGTTTAAGATCTGCAATAGATTAGACTTCCAACTTTTTAGGAAGTTTCCTTTTTGTTCATCTTAGACTATTTTTATTAAATTCGTATTTTTATGTCTCCACCCTTCCTTATGAAGACAAGGGTTTTTAGACTCTCTCTAGGGCAGGTCTTTGTTATTTAGAGACACTTAAGAATTTCTTGGGTTTTCTTGGGGAGGGAGAAGGGTCATGAAAATGCTGATGGGCAAGCATGCCTTAAATAATCATATGGATAGCTCTTACTTTGAGATAGCATTTTTAAAAGCAAATTAAACACAAAGATGTATTGGATGAAAAAAAGGTGGATAGACAGACCAAGTCAGTGCTCTAAATATTGTGTAATTAGTTAGGATGAGTATGGGACTTACTAAAATAAATTTCTAGAATTTGTCGGGCACTATTATACCAAAGTAAAAGGGGAACACATGTACAACGATGTGTTGTTACATACAAATTTATTTTGCATTGTAATTCAAGCTGCAATCCCCTCTTGTCGGATGTCAGACAGAGTGTTGGGAAGGTGTACGGGTATAACCCACCAAGTACAGATCGCTGGCTTGAGATAACTGGAGACAAGGTAGGGCTCCTTCTTTAGTATGGGACCTTGTCAATTATTTGAAGTAAAGTGACATTCTGTAGAAATTACATAGGTGTTTTAAAAATCTAACAGGAGATGGGCAGAATGGGTTTGTCTCTGGCCAGTGGTGTGATGTCTGTGGCTGGAAACACAAGGAAAGTTTTGGTGGTGGGTGCACCTACTGCAGGTATGTCCTGAAAAATGGAGACCATTTCTGCATTAGGATGTTTGTTTCTGCATGACTTGAGGAAAGATACAATGTTTAAGTTAGAAAAGGGACCTTTAGATTGCCATGTAATTAAAAAAATAGAAATCACTGTAATCACCTGTATGTGTGCTTTACATGTAGAGTCCTCTCTACTGTGCCTCAACTTCAGTGGGTCTTTTTCCTTCCTTAAAATAGGCTTAAGCACATTACTACTTTGCATTATTTAACAGTGATTTGCTAGTAGACTGCATATTTCTAGGAATTGAAACAACAGTATTTTGTCCTCACTCTGGCAGTAGACAGCAAGGAATTGAGGATGTCAAAATGCAGAAGTCTAACTTGAATGCATTTCTCCCCTGGTACTATGACTAAAAGATTTTTTAAAAAAATTTAATTAGTGTTAATCCCATATAATTTTTGATGTTATTTGATACATTACATTAATTTTGTCCATTTTATGTAATGCCAGTAATACCTATAATTGTTAAGTATTAAACCTGAGTTCCTGTGTCTGATGCTCAACATGTGTTATTTCTTTTTTTTCCCAGACAGCCTGTCTAGGATTTTATTTATATCCTCAGTGCTGCATCAAGCTGGACTGGCTCTGGTATATGACCTGTCAAACAGCACCAAGCCTTCTTTGCTCAGCACATTCAGTGGGGACAGGAGGTTTTCTCGTTTCGGAGGAGACATTTACTTAAGTGATCTGGATAATGATGGGCTAGGTAAAGCTTGATGGATCTAGACCAGAGGTGAAGTGTTTAACTTTTGGCAGCAGGAAAATTGGTCACCTACACACTCATACAAGTGCTAAACAGAGTCTACTCTCCCAATTGAATTGTACCAGTATTCCATTGTGCCTTACAGGGAAGCCTCTCTAAAATTCCAGGCAAATCAGTCAGAAATTGAAACATTTTAGTTGCCATCATTAATAGGAATTGTGGCATCTAGAGGCATGTAAATGCCAGCTCTTCCATATTTTGGTTTAGCATTAATTCACTTCTGCTGTGTTATGTCCTCTTTATAATATGTGCAGATGAAATGATTGTGGGATCCCCACTGCGAACTAACGGCGTCACCTCAATCCTGGCTGGTGCGGCAGCTGGCCGCGTTTATATTTACAATGGCAGACAGGCATCCTCGGGGAATGTGACAGGCCACTGCACATCATGGACATCTCCCTGTCCTGAGGACTGGGTAAGAATACATGAAAGTGAATTCTGGACATGAGTTTAGAATTATAACTGATTAATTACATCCAGTACAAATACCAAGTGTATTCTGCCTTGGTTCCAGAAAACAGAAGGTTTTCTCGGGTTTCTGAATCTCTGCAATTTGGCTCCTCTTGTTTGTTCTTAAATTACTTTGCTGTTTAAGAGCCAGGGTTATCATACTGGTCTTCTACTCTCCTCCACTGACTTTTTATTTCCTCTTTTTTTTTATTCTTCAGGCACAGTATGTTCTGATTTCTCCTGAGGTAAGTAACCAGAAAACAAACTACTGAGAGAAAGTAAAAAGTCCTACTTAAAAAAACCTAGCAGCATTATAACCAGTAATGTTATTTTATAGGAACTATCAAGATTTGGGAGTTCCATTACCACTGTGAAATCTGAAAGAAAGGTGAGAAAAATTACTGCTGTTGGTTGTTTCATAACATCCTTCTACCTCAGTTGCATATACTAGCTAACACCTCACATGTATCTTACACATTTTCAAAAGTCTTAAGTTCTTTACATAGTTAATTAAGTCACTGTCTGAACTGATAATTAAATCCATTTTATAGGCTGATGAGCTATGGAGTAGCCAAAACTTTGGCACCTGAATGGAAAGATTTGAATCACTTTAAACCAGCCTGAATTCTAAACTGCTTAGGCGTTTGCTGAAAGGTTCCATGGGAAATGCAGCATAGGTGCCTCCTGGCTTTACTGTTATTGCCAGCCTGTATGCTAAGTGGATGCTCAGCTGTCAAGCACCCAAAACCATCCCTCTCACTTGCAGAGAACACTGTCATATGTCACGTTTCCAAGCACAGAGAGGTCCAATTCTTACCTGACTGATTTAGGATGTGTTTGTGTACCTGTTTCTGTTTGTTTCCATCAGATGCCCAGTTTTTGACCAAATGTCAATTGCTACATTTCTATGATGCACTGAGGAACGTTTTTTCAGCTGGAAAGTTACTTAGTGCTTGTTCAGCTGAGTTCCAATGTCCTGCTCACTCAGACATCACCTCCATGACGACTAGGGTTCTCTGTGTGAGTACAGAGGAAGCCTCAGTACTAGGCTGAAGTGGTCTTCAACAAATGGTGTTTGACTTCTTGTGTTAAAACATGCAATGGAGAAACACCTGGAAATTCTTCTCAGCTAGGTTAGGGTGCATAATCCAACACCTGAAACAGAGGCACTGCTGAGTGCAAGCTAGGCTAGTATCCAAGCACTTGTCTTCTGTTGCTATGGCACCAATTTAGTCCACACTCCAGCTTCCCATATTGATCTTAGCCCTGAGAAGCAAGTTTATATGGTCAAGAGAGTTACTTCATTTAGCTCCAGCTTGCTCCAGTTCCCTAAATGAAATAAAGTCTGTTTGCCAAACTGTTTTCTTAACTTCTACTCTGATGACGGGGGCTGCTGTCTCATTTCCTATCACATTTCTATATGACACTAATGAGATGGCCAAAATCCATGAGGGAAGCTTAAGGCAGCCATGCACCTGCAGTTGCATTTTGCTAACCTTTGCTCTTTATCCCTGCAGAAAGAAGTTGTAGTGGCAGCAGAGAGAAGTTCTGCGAAAGCTCGACTTGGTGGAAGGCTTTTTGTGTACTCGCTCTGAAAGTTCACAGTAGCCTTAAAGACCAGGGCACACCTGGTCTTCTAGTGAAGAAATCTCTGTAGTATTTGTGCTACTTTCCTGAACCCACACAAACCAACAGGCCCTGTCAGCAAGCTTTTGCTGAATTCTGTGGTGGGCAGCAGCATCGCTTATCTAGAACAAGCAAGCTGGTCTGAAAACCTTTTAGAAGTTGAAATGAGCAGGCAGCTGGATTTGTGGTAGTAGTATTTGGCTGTATAAGAAATGTTCAGTGGCCACCTTCTTTACTGGCCAGATTTAAGTATCTTCTTGACAAAACTGGGAAACTGCAGCACCTCATTTACAATTCCTTATATACGGTGATAAAGATATGGATTCTAAGTTACGAGAAGTTACTGTCAAAATAATAAGCATGGAGCAGGGGCAGCTTTAAGACTGACAGAAAGGTGGGTGCTCATCAACAAGACTGCCTCCCTTTCTCTCAAGTCTTAAGGCTTGCATTGAGGGTATAGTGCAGCTTGGATCTCCCAGGGAAAAACAATAAGCAAGACTGATGAAGTTTTAGGAAATGCTTTTGCAGTTGTGGCTGATTGCTCTGACATCATTTCTGCTCTCATGTAACATTCCATGACCATGGTAACATAGATTTGTTAATGGCTTTTATTGTTAACAGTATTGTCTTTAACTAATTAACACTAATTTTGTATGATGCAGGTTTAACAGAGTGTGCATCAATTACCTATTAAACAACTTGAGCAGCAGAATGTTTTGATGCTATTATTACCAATGCTAGTCTGTAGATACATATGTGTATGTGTTTTCTCTCTCTTGCCTCCTTCACAAAGGCAAAGCATTATTTTTATTTTTAATAAAATACCACAGAATTCTAAAGGTTATACTCCAAAATCAAACACCTCAGCTTACCTTCCCAGGAATTCTCTCTCAAGGATGTTGCTTTAAACAAATCAAAAAAGGCAAGGTGAACATTAGCTTGATGTACAGTGCGTTCCAGCATCTATTTTGAGGACTTGCCCAAACAGCAAAGCACTTTAAAAAAGAAGTTAAATCTGAACTTCATGAAAGAAATAACTGGATAGAACTGGGATTGCAATACTTACCTTACAAATCTGTTAACTGGTACAAGGCAAAACAAGCAGTGCACTCATAAGGGCAGAATAAAAGTTTTCTTCTCAAATCAAAATTGACAAAACCCGTACGTTCTGTAGCAATTCCATTTTGAACATACACTCTCCACTGGCTTTGGTTTTTTCTATGTATGATCTCCACATAATTTTATTGCACTTGACTGCATTTTGATTACTTCAATTGTAAGAAAACCCTTAAACATTTGCGTATGTCTGTAGAGAGAAAAAGCAGTTTTGTACAAGACATGTCTTTCTCTCTGTGTTTTTATTGTGCTTAAAGTCAGTCATGTACAGGTAAAGAGTCAAAAGGAGTTCACAGAAGCTTCCCTGCAAAAAAGCTTACGAGAAAGCTTCCCTAACAGCTGCATCAACATAGATCAGTTCTGGTTTACAGAAACTATACCACATTTGAAAACATCAGCATCCATATCCCTTCACACACTGAGATTCCTGGGGTTTATCAGCCGAGGTATGTGAGCCATTGTTTTTTTCCATTGGATTGCTCAGTTTGGAGGTTTTTTACTACTTTACCTGCTAAGCTAAAAGGCTGCAAAAAAATTCAGCTAAAAATCTCAAAAGCATTACAAGCCCCATTATCTGCCTCACTTCCTCATGCCATTAATATTTGGACTTTTAAGTCACAGAACTTTGGAAAGTAACTACGTACAACTGACTTTAAAAAAACCAAGAACCACAGGCCTGCACAACTTTAATTTATGAACCTTTTTATTTCCATCTTTGACTCATTAGTCCTGAGAAGAATGTTCACAGCTACAGCCGCTGTCTTTTCAACCCCTACCAGTACAATGATTTACGTGGTGGCATCTGAAGAGCTGCTCACTGTGTCACAGATAGATTAAAAAATTCTAAAGAAGAAATGGACAGTGTGTCACGTGATTTAGACGTATTTCATGCTCCCTCTACAACCTGAGAGAAACCAGGGGAGAACCACACCCTTAAAGAGAAGCCCTAAGAAAAAACAGAAATAGTTGGCATAAGGTTTTTACTCCTTCCTTCAGCCTATCGCAGGACATCAGGCTTCCACACCCTTAACTAACCTGGCTACTTACTGTTGTGCAGGCTAGTCCAAGGTATCGTAGGGAAGAGAGAAAGCAGAGCCCAGCTTAAGAAAAACCAACAACCCATCTGTCGATTTTTACCAGAATTTCATTTATGACAACACAAGGAATTGTTAAACTGCAGCTGTACCAATGCGTGTTGAAATAGTGTCAGATGGAAAATGCAAGTGGGCATTATCCGTAGGCCCAATTGCCCTGTTCCTAGAACTGCCTGTTTTCGGCCTGAGGAATATACAGGGAATATACAAGATTAGCAGCTACATTTCAAAGCCTTTTATTGCTCATTGTTTCTCACCGCTGCCAATCTAGAAGTCATGCTTCACATGAGATGCAAGTATGCTTTTTGCTTTGGGAAACCTGTTCTCTGCAATTAAATAGGGCTATAAAAATCCATTCAAGAAGCCACTCTTGGAGTGGATTTTTCTTTGACGTTTGAAGTCAGATTCCTACATCTGCAGCTCAGAACCAGAATTATTGATCAATGCTGACTGCTGTCCTCCCTTAAGCCAAAAATTCTGTTCTCTGTAAGAAAGGCCATTATGCAAAGCAGTATTTGACAGAAACACTTAAAATCAGAATGCCCAAAAAGTAAGTACATGTATGTGGTACAGAAAACTAACGGCACATACATGAGGTGGAGGTGAAACTACTGTAGAAAGCATTTTGCTATTTTCCCTTGTGTTTCTCTCCTTTTGTGCGTGAGCATTAAAAATCTCATTGTAGGTTTTTGGCACAAAATATATATTAAATTAGCAAGTTTAGAAATTCTTGCAGTTTTCAGTAAGGAAGAACAAAACCAAGGAAATTGTCCAAAGTCCACCCTGTAACAACGGAAGTCTCAGTCCTGCCGTTCCTACTGGTTTGTTAATGTGCTTCTGCTCAGCCCAAATGTTTCTCCTTTAAGGCTGTTCTTGATTTCCACTTTTCCAGCTGCTGGTTGGGATTTTTTCAAAAATGCAGGAACCTAAGCAAAATACAAAATAGCCAGTGATTACATGAGAAGCTGCACTACATGTGGCAGAAGGAAATAAAGCTGCACAGAGGCCTGAAACCTGACTTTTCTCCACTTATTTTCAGAACAGTGTCTTTGGCTTCTCCCTCCCTAATTCCTTCCAGTATCTTTCTCCAAGCCAATCAGTATGTGCAGGACTTGGTTTTGAGCTACACTTCAGGATATTCTAGCTAATTGTAGCCATTGTCAACAATCTAAAACAAACTACTTCCATCTGCCTCTTAGTAGCAAAAGAGGGGAAGGAAGAACAAGAGTTATCTGAGCCTCCCTTTGTCACTTGTAGCAACTTAGCTTTTGACTCTACTGATATGTCTGCTATAAATATCACAGTGCAGACCTGAGGGACACAATACAGTTCCACAAGTCCAGGAAAGGGTAGCCAATAGGGAAAATGACCCATACATGCTAATCTGAATACGGTTGTCTTGGAAATCTTCCTACAGCTTGGTACCATCAATGACAAAGATAACTGGTGGGCATGTGAGAAACTAGTACAGACTTCAGACTGAGAGTCAGGACATTGCAACCATAGCATCATTCTCCAGAGAGACATTAAAGCTAGTGCTTGTCCTCATCATCCTTTTAGCTCTGCTTACTCTTTTACAAGACAGGGACTACAGATCCAGAGGTAGTATGTGGGTGGGAGGACGAGGGCTGCTTCTACCATTAGCCTCAGCGTTCCTTGGGCTTCCAGGTGAAAGTAAATATTGCACATCTCATGGAACAGCCTGCAGCTTCACTTCTGGCCAGTGCTGGGGCTCCCCACCTCATTCAATCCAGGTAGGGAGCACCTGGTCTGTCAAGGAGCAGACCCTGAGCTGAAATCTGCTGTGCTTTGTGGCCTACCCCTCTAAGCCATCTTATTTTCTGCCTTAGGAATGGACCGTACATGCAGAGTGTGAGGCAGGAGCCCCAGCCAGCCATACGTACGTGAGGAGGTAGTGGAGGCTCTAGGTGCCGCCCAAGGAAGGAAAGTAAGCGCCGCCAGATCAGACCACTTCCCAGAAACATAATCCCTGTCACCAGCCAAAATATCCTGGGGTCCTACCAACAGAACACTCCCATTAATCATCCCACTATCTCTCCAGAAAAGGGAAAGATAATCTCTCACTCCCCACCACTGTTTTCTTCCTTTATGAGTGGAAGCAGTAAACTTTTTGGCATCAATAGTCAAGCCCTCCCTTGGGAAAAGGGCTGTTTCATAGTAAAGCATTTTATTTAGGAATCACTGTATTGTATTCTGTTACTGTCCCATGCAGTTTTCCTTCCTTCATTGGGAAGTGTGAAAATTCAACGCTTATATTTAATTGACTTGAAAAGGAAGAAGTCTTTGCTTTGTTTGTTTGTTTTAAAGGTGGCATGTGCAGTTTTGAAATTGTATCCCCCCAGTCTGTATCTCTTCCTCCCCAGCCTAGGTATAAACAATTACTAACAGCAGATGTGCTGGAAATGCCCTGGCTGCTTGCCAGATACTCTTGGTATCTGGAAGACAAAGCTGGTCTTGTCAGAACAGATAATCATTAAAGAAACTTTATTACTACTTTATAGTCAACTCCTTATAAAACCAAAAATTTGTCTTCCCATTTCTTTCCCATGGACGTGACACAGAAAAAAGGCTGCAATATTGTGCATTTTGCCATGCAGTAATTTGCACACAAAAGTGACTGTATGAACACATGAATCACTGGAGCATTGTCTATGGAAAGAATGAAGTTGTACCAAATATAAAATGTGCTGTAAGAGCAGGACCCACATTTTATGATAAATGCAGCACTTGTTCCTTACCTCTTCAAGAGATGACTCCAAGTTCATACCAAATGCAACTCCTATGAGTCCAAAGAGAGAGACAGAGAAAGTCCCCATGGTCAGCTGCAAGTTCAGCCGCATCATCACATTCCGGTGGCTAAAGAAGGGAGAAACATCTGTAAGGGGAACCCAAAAATTGATTTGCTGCCTAAATTCTTAAATTCCATATAGCATAGACTAAAACCAAATAGTGAGAGAGAGGAAGTCATGCTGGAATTAGGTAAGCCTGTGACAAAGATCATGAAACGAGAGTACAAAGAGACTATCATTTTGACATTGCTACATCAGGACACCTCTAAAGGCAGCAGGTTCTGCTTAACCATTATCAGACTTTCCAGCATTGCTCACTTCTCAGAGGTGTATGTACACAAAGTAACAGTAAATTTCTGCTGAAATTTGTGTCCACTCACCACCATCTGACTGGAATTTCTATGTCCATATTCACAATGGATGAAAATTTATTTTTACCTTGCAAATTAATATATTTTACAAAAAAATAGTTGCTAAATGCTGCAGACTATAAACTTGAGCCTGTTTGGGTGAATTCCATATTCAAGTCTTCCACAAAAAGTTTTTTGTGGTTTCCTGATGCAGCATCCACTAATTGTTTCTACAGGTAACTCCTCAGTGTAGAGGAGAAAGAATAGTAAACACTGACCTCAAAGACAGAGTGGCATGATCTTGCAAATGCAAGCTACAATTCTTTTTCAGTTAAGAAATCTGACTAAAAGTGAAAAATGTAGCTATACAGAGAGAAAGAGAAAACTTGCTCTCAAGTTATTAATTTTTGTATCACTGTACAGAGTAATAATTTAACTTGTAGTGAAAACCTGAGTAGCCTAACCAGACTCTGGCTAGTAATCTTTTCTGAACAGAATTTAAATATGTCTCTAAATTTTCAGACTTTTCCTGTATTGAGTAGCTCCCCAGAAGGATCTAGAAGAAGCTAGGTTTCTCTGCTAGGGAAGACTGATGCCTAGCTACAGAGGTACACACTAATTACACATAGTAATCAAGCTATCTTCTTGCTTTGCTTTATCCAATTCATGACAAGAAAAGGGCAATGCAGCTGTGACTACAAGTCCATTCAACCCTCCTCCAACCTTCCTTGTAGGCAGATTTGAGAAAGTCTAGGCCAAGACAGTCTAAATTCTGCTCAGCTTTTGGTAATCTAACAGATGGTAGCTAACCTGTCCAGGTTGATAAAGACGATGCTTTCTGAGTCGTCAATCAGTACTCTGAGTTCACGAGCTTCATTTAAAAGATCTTCTGCTTGTCTGTAATAATTCTCCAACAGCAGCTCCATTTCCTCTGCATGGTCAATCCCAGAGGTACTCTCCTCACTGTGAGCAACAATTTGTGTTTTCCTGGTTAGCTACATATTGTATAGAAGTGTATTACTGATGTGTTAAGGCACAAAAGAGTTGTGGGGAACAAGACACTGTTGTGCTGTTAGACACTACACCACAAAATCCAATCTTTTTGGTGAGGAACTTCTATCAGTTCCAACTGCACAAAATAAAAAAAAACACTTCTATATTTATCAGCACCTCAGCATAGGCAGTCAATTGTTTTCAGTAGAGCAGTTAACATTTGATGTGCTCAAAGTATGCACACCACCACAAATCTTAAGTTTCAGATATTGTAAAGTTAAAATGTTATAGAAATTTTATATTATACATTATTATTAAGTTATTATCAAATGCTAATGATTGGGACAGGAGATGCTTAATTTTTTGGTGCCCTCAAGTGGTGAAAGCTGTAACAGTGCAGTCAAAAACTCCCAAGAATAAAACATAATCAAAAGTCAACACACAAACAATTACACAGTGATGGAGATGATTTAGGTGTATTTTAAAATGGTTTAGTCATAAAGCATTTAAGCTATACACAGCAATTACTGCAAAGCATTTTGGGATCATGAAGCAGCCAAAGAGAGACCATCTATTGAAAGATGCTCCTCTCCTAAGTGAAGTCTCTGAGAGACTTTCATCTTACTTCATAGTGCTTCTGCTAGCACAGCACCCTCCCTCTGAAACACGTATGTTTCTGGCATTGTGTAGATGAAATCTGAGGCACCTGAGGCCCACAAGAGCTTGGAAACTAAGTAGCAAAGCCAGGAAGATTGTTCATTTTTTGTTTTGTGGTATGATCTCATTTCTCTAGAGAGACTGAAGTTTTTAATGAATCTCCTCCTGGCATTACTGACTGCTAAAGGAACCTCTCTGAAATGGTTTTCCAAGAAAATAAGCAGTATGTCTTACGAATCAACTCATGTAAGCTCCCTGAGGACCTTCAACAGAGCACCTAGTTTCTCTCTTCTGGGGCAGAAACTGAGTTAGCCAACTGGACTTAAAAGCCCTCCAGACCTTGAGGTTTTCACTGCATGGAGATGAGAGGAATTGCAGCTTTAGAGCCTTGAAAAGCCTTAGAGCACTATCTGCTGTATTACAGATTCAGATCAAGGTCACATCTGATGAGTATCTTTACATTTAGATCAGCTCCTCTGTGGATACACAAAATAAAGACAGCCATAAAAACATGAAAATAACTGCACTGGACGTGCTTTCATTAACTAGCCTCCACCTGCCTCATGAGTCTTCCATATTCTAACGTTCCTTCACACAGATGTAAGAGGTCTGCCTTGTCTTTCTGGGCTAAGCTCACCATTCTGCTGCAAAAGATCTCTGACGGCACCTATCTGCCTAACTGGGCTCCTCCACATCCTTTCAGGCTTCCCAAGTCCATCAAGTACCATGTATCAGTTGCATCAATCCTGGAGCAAACAAGAGCTGTTCACACATGGCCAGCCTGCCTGCAAATGTGTTGTCATGGCTGGTGTTTCCCGGTGTGCCCCATGCAGGGACTGCCTCACTGCATCCTGCAGCACAGCCCTTCACACAACCTCCTACAACCTCTCCTACCCTTGTGCATCAGTGTCTGAAAGAAGGGATGCCCGCGGATTTCTCCTGACACAAGCTCAAGGTGACATTGGGATCTTTCCTAGATGTCCCCTACACACAGTCTACCATGAGGCAACAAAGGCTTTGCCAGCAGACTATATAAGACCAAAGAAAGGCTGTGAGCAAAACCAGGAAAAAGACCAGCTGCTGGTTCAGGAGCAGCTGCAATTTACAGCTACCTCTGACACTGCTCCAGAAGATGCATTAGAAATGCAAACCATGTCCCACTTCTGGAACACTGAGTTTCTGCTGCACATTTAGATTAAGCTCTGCAGGGCAAGACTTCAAACCTACACCGCTGTGTGAACAGTATTAATATGTATATGCAATACAGTCAGGCAAAAGTATCATGCAGCAGCTTCACAGAGTACCCTGGGAGGGAGCTTCCGTTATCTTCTTATATATAAAACACATCTCTATGCTCAGGATTTAAATAACATTCAACCCAAAACATATTTGGAAATCATATACATGATCTTTCAGTTTTTTAGCTTTTATTAAAGTGACCAGTGCTGCTGTTGCTGTGTGCTGTCTTTCACCAGAACCCCAGAATGCAATAGGATTGTTTCTGCACGGACATCTCCTGGAATGCCATTCTTCAGGCGCACAAGATTGCTCACACAAAGAGCCTCTTTCCTTCAGGTTCTGGTGGTGAGCAAAAGGCTAGGAGCAAGGTGTTCAGAACACTTCTAATAAAGGAAGTGTGGCGTCTGACCTATCCAAGACAAGCTTTAAAACCTGCCTCCGGTTTTTATTTTGGTGAAACTGAGGAAAATGCTCCCATAATGCATTGATTTCCATTGAAAAATAACATTTGCTTTTTCTGCCTTCCTGCTCCCATCCCATCCTAGATAAGCTGACCTGTTATGCCAAGAACTATTTGTAACTGTGTAACAATGGAGTTCCTCTCCAAAATTGCAACTACAATGGTTTCTGAAATAGCAAGCATTAGGGCTTAAAAAAACATTAGAAAGACTTTTTGTTTCTGCTTTTAGGCAGAAAACATCCAGTTTACTGTCCAAGTTCTCCTCAAACAAAATACACTGTTAAAAGATGTATGTGGTTTCAAAATATACATACAATACTTGTGGATCATTCCATTTAGATAGACAGAGTTCTTCTATTACTTCTTCTTCATCTAAGATCTCCAGAATTGTTTCTTTGAAAACTTTAACATCTGTTTCCAGTTCTGACAAGCTAAAGGAAGAACAGACAAAAGGTCAAGTAATCCTCAGTGGCACCAGTGCCCAAAGGTAAGCTCTACATGAGTTTGCCAGCCAGCATCCTCGCTAGACAGAGTGGCCAGGGAAGATTTCCTTGAGGAGTTGTAAGAGCTCCTTCAAAACATGCTCTACAAGCCACACACTTAGCTGGGGCAGTGATCTGTCTGGGGACCAGCGAGGTACAGACACACACTTAAAGGCATCCACAGGTGTTTCTGGATGTATTTGTAAGCCAGAAACAACAAGCACTGTTCGAGCATGCAGCAAGCACATGTTTGCACTGTCATATGAGAGCGGCCAATACACGAAGGTAGCACTGTACCAGTGACCTCAAAGCAGAGATTTACATAGATTTACAAAGGTTTACATTAAGGGGAACATTTCCACACTTTGATTCTCTTAGGTATTATTTTGTTGTTAGGTGCTATTTAAGAAGCACAACAGTATTTGTGACTATTCAAAATTTATTTCCCCTTTCCCCTGTACCACTAGGTATTTCATTTACTGATTTTTACACTTCCAAATAAGATGCACAACCCAGCATTACAATAATCTAGGAAATTAATATCAGATACCATTTTTCTAACATTTTAATGCATGCCATTTTCTATGGTCATTTTCTAGTCTCTTCACAGCTTAGTTACCTCTTGCCATTTTGCAGGAGAATGTGTAGTTTACTCCTATCCACAGATAAAAGCTTGGGGTCCACTAGAGCTTCCAGTGTCTCAAGGATCTGAGGCTGCAAAGTGTTAAGTCTTCCCTGCAGTTTGCTGATCTAGATAACAACATGATCCTTCATAAGAATTAAAATAATTCATTTAGAATGATTTGGGCAACTGACTCCTGTCTCTCAACACAGAATTCACAGTAACAGGTAGTTAATACAACCTGCTTTCCAGTGCCTGGGAAATACTTCTATATGGATACCACATAAACATAAAGCCAGTGCAAAACACAGTATTTAATAAAAAGTGAACTGAAACCCAGTGACAACCACACCAATAAGGCTAATAAAACTAAACCACTATTGTCTAGAAACGTTTTATTAGAATTAGCAAGCACAGATTCCTTATGATAGCTAGAAATCTTATCTGACTCCTGCTCAAGAGGCCAAAACCTCAGCACTTTAGTGTGATTTTCATTTCAGCTACAACATGTCACTAGAAAGGAATTCTGATTGTTTTTTAATTATCCAAATTATGGTGAAGCTATCATATCCAAAAGCACTTTATTGGAAAGGGAATGAAAAGACACATACACACAAAACTGTAAGAACTAAAGAAACAAGGGTCAAAACAAAAAAAGAGAAAGTGCAGAATACACTTAAAAGTATGTGCATGTAAATGCCCTTTACTACGTAGCAAGAACTTCCCAAATATTTTTTAAAAAAAGACATAGCTCACCCAGTACTGCAGGATTGCTTCTATGGCTCGGAATTCAAAGGGCAGGGAATATGTGACTAGTTGACCTTCCCCAGCCAGCTGAGATGCTAGTTCATTGAGGAGCCAGTGTTCCAGACTTAAATTACGATAATCTAGTATCAGAAGAAACTCTGGTGTTATGACAGCCTTCAAGAACTGAAAAAGACAGTACATATAAGGAGTCTGAAAAACAAATCGCTCAAGATTTCTCAGAACTCTGTTGCACATTTGATGATTTGGGCTTTGCTAAAACCAATCTTCAAATGTCATTTGAAGTAGGAAAATAACAAAATCTCATACTAATTGCAAAGAGGCTCGGACACAGCACTGTGCCAGGGATTGAGCAGAGGCTCCTCACAAGCCTTTAATTCAGTGACAATGTCACTAATGCTTCTCCGTGCTCAACCAGGAAAATGGTCACTAATGTGTACAGCTGGTGAAGTTGCACTCTGATTGCTAGGCAGAGCTCCAAAGACACATTTACTGCTGGACTGAATGTCAGAGAAAGCTGCTGTTCAAACTGTGCAAGAAAATCAAAGTGCAAGGATGAGACAGGGCTTATACTCAGCTATAGGGAAACCATTACCCCCATTCTCATGATGATCCTGTTGTTCCTGGTTGCAATGCTCATCACATGTTGAAATCTTAGATCTCGAGCTTGAAGACCCAACTCCTGGTACAATTCTGTTTTCTTCTTTTCTATCATGAAAATATTTTTAGATGAAGACATTTAGAGGACAAGCATATATGTTATGAAATTACATCTTAGTGTGTTACCAAGTCCCACAACAAAAAACCCAGCTGTGCTATCTTTAAAGCTCTTCTTCCCATTGACTCCTCAATCTAAGTTATTTTCTATGAAGTTTAAAAGACTGTATCTTGAATGAAAAAACTCTAGATGCAAGTGAAAAAGTTGGCCACGACAATAATTTCACATCAGAAACAAGTGACTCCTTTGAGAAACCACATATAATCCTACACGAACAGATGAGGCAGGGAAAGCAGCACGCTGGTCCAAAACAAAAAAGGCAAAGCAAAAATTACGTTCCTGTGAAAGATGGTAATATATTATTTTCAAAATATTACTTAAAAATATACAAAAACTGTAACAATAAAGATCCTATGAAGGCCCAATGGAAGGCAGCAAAACAGAGAAAACTTTGCAGTATCCCAAATAAACACAGTGAAGTATCTAAAACATGATTTTTTAACCCATGCAGATTTCCAACTGGGATTTTCTGTATTGGACAAGGAAAAAGTCAAACAAACCCCAAACAAAACTACAATGAAAACTTACCAAAATAAGTAGTATTTCCCTCTTTGTCAAACTTCATCTGGAGAAAGGGAAAAAAAAATATTTTTTGCACAGAACCACTAGAAAACAAGAAATCAATTTCTAAAAATATTGGCACTTCCCTAGAAGCCAAATGGAAAACACAGCATGAAGAGAAAACAACTTTTTATGCCCTCTATTCACAGTTCTTCCCAATTAAGCAAATTAATTGCACGAAATGGCCATGTCTCACTGTGTTTGTGACCAGTGTCATCTGCACGACCACGATTCTACACAAACCTTGTTAAGATGATTTACAGAGGATCAGCCTTAGAACAGACTATTTCTGTTGGAAGAGACCTACAATGATCAGAGTACAGCTGCTTGACCGGTTCAGGGCTGACCAGTAGTTAAAGCCTGGTACTAAGGATGCTGCCCAAATGCTTCAAATGCTGACAGGCTTGGGACATTGACCACCTCTCCAGAAAGCCTGTTCCAAGGTCTGACTACCCTCTTGGTAAAGAATTGCTTCCTAATGTCCAGTCTAAACCTCCCCTGGCGCAGCTCTGAGCTACTCCCATGCATCCTATTACTGGATCTCTCGGAGAAGAGACCAGCAGGGCATCTTACATCTGGGATTAAAAATTCAGCTATTTGCTCTGAAATACTCTGAAAAATTTACAAATAAAACTTTAGAAGTAAAGAGTTCCACAGATTGTGTGGTTAGGCCTCGTGCCCACGTCAAGTACTGCAAAGATATGCTATTCAGCTTGTAGCCTGCACCCAAATACTTCTTGTCTTTGCATCTGTCATTCATATTATCCATTTAACACTTGTATTTCCTAGTAAAATTTTTTTCTTGGGAAGACTGCCATGTCTAGATTAATGATAAAATTTATTGTTTTGCTCATAAGCAATGTAGATTAATTCACTGAAAGTCAGTTTAAAAGCCAGTAATGTGGGATTAAGCTACCTAAGCATGCATTCCAGTAGAGCTGCAGTGGAGGTTACATGGCACCTTGTTGAAGAATGACTGCTTTTTGTTATCAACAAGGAGACCTCACCTTCCTTCACTGGCACTAATAACGTGGTTTTACACAATATATACGTTTAAAAGAAAAATATGATGTGCAAGCCAAGCAGCTTGCAAATAGTTTTCAGTCTCCTTTAAAAAGAGAGCATAGAGAGAGCTTGTTTTTCACCAAATCCTATTGTTTGCGTAGAAGTGCAGCTACCAAGACACAAGAGTAATATTTCTAAAAGGCATTAGCAAGCCTTGACAAACTTAAGAAGTAACTTCTGACTACACTACTTCCAAGAGTTGACCTGCCTTCACAATTAGAGCCAGAGAACTTCCAGCAGATGCTGGGCCTTAGAAAAGCATCTTCATCAACACTATGTCCTGTAACTGGTCCTCATATCAGAGTACCTCAAACCAAAAATTTAAAACTAGGGATGTTCTCCGAGACACAAATCCATCTGCATTTATGATGCCTTAAAATTTAAGGAAAACGCCCCCACAAACAAACAAACAAACAAACAAAACAACAACAACAAAAATAAACAACCAACCAACCGCCCCCAAAACCAAAACAAACAAAAAAACTCCACGCCAAAACCAAAAAGAAAAAAAGCAGGGAAAAAGCACCATCATCTTGCACCAGCTGCCCTCGCTGGGGAAAATGCCTGCAGGTACTCACCACTGCAAAAACAGGAGACACGCTGGCTAAGGTGGCTTGGGAGGTCTCAGTGGGGGCATGTTGGTAAAATTTACCTGCGGGAAGAGAACTCAGCTCTACTTCCAGCACATCGCCCTTGGCCTTGAGCTGCGCGGTGCCCCGCTCTCAGGCACCGGCACCCGCGCCAGGCAGCGCCGGCCACGACAAGGCCCCGACGAACCCGACACCTCCCGGCCCGGCCCGGCCCGGCCCGGCGCCGCTCCCAGCGCAGCTGCCCCCGCCCGAGTCTCCCGGAGCCCGACAGGACGCAGCGCGACCA
>VZRR01002857.1:973346-1010328 GCA_013398015.1 Oreocharis arfaki | reverse complement strand
GGGAGCAGCGCGGCCCCGCGCAGCATCGACCCCGCTCGGCCCCTCGGCCCGGCACCGCTCCCGGCGCGCAGCCGCGGCGAGGGAGGAGCCCGGAAGGTGACGGAGAGAGGAGGAGCCCGGCGCGGTGACGGCGAGCCCCAGCGCAGCTTGGGAGCAGCGCGGCCACAGCGGCAGTGGGATAGGGGTGGGCCCGGGCCGCGCCGGCTGCGGGCGGAGCCGGTGGCGGAGCGGCGGGGGCCGGCGCCCCCACCCCCCTCCGGGTTTTTCANCCCGCTTCTGTATTTCTAAACTATCCGAGATAACTCAGTGGCCCTCTGGAAGTTCATAGCCATTGTTTTATAAACGCACAAAGCCACGATCCTTCTCACCACCTTTCCACGCAGCCCGTGTTCGGCCTCACTGAAATTAACTGGATTTTGTACGTGAGGATTTGTGAGAATGAGAAAAAAATCCCAAGAACCCTTTGAAGCTCACCTTAGCTCCTCTAATGAGGTACGTCCGAATTGAAAACCCAATTAAGTGGATAACTTCTCACAAAGACATAAGGTAACTCCTCCCAGCTCCAGCAGTGCTCATAACGCGAGCACACCTTACTGTGGCTGGGATTTTCCCTGTCGCATTCAGCCACTTCTTGATGATTTTCCTTCTAAAATACGGAGGATTTTCCGAAGTGAAGTACAATTTTGTCCCCAGAAAACGTCTTAGAATAAAATTTCCTTGCCCTACTTCTGTATTTAAGATAGAGACAATCTGGGTAGTTGAGATGTAAAAGTTTCGTTAGCAGCACAGCAGCTTGCACTATCATACATTCTTTTTAAACTGCAGCTTTCATGTGCAAAAGGGCAATGCAGGTAGCAGGAGTGTCCTTCCTTTGGCTGTTTCTGCTGAAGTGTGTAAATCGGCCTGGAGGCAAAGCCTGCGTCCAAACCCTGCAGCGGGACACGTTATCAGAATGTGCTCAGAGTACTCAGTAATCCTTAGCGGGGAAATAAAAAAGGAAGTGATTATTGAAATGATCCCTGCAGTGTGGCTGCGCCAAGAGGAAGGCACAAATCTAAACACCTGTCTGAGTTTTGAAGACAAGGGTGTCACCAAACAGGACAAAATAAACTATCTAACACCAATTTGTTGTGAATAAGCAAATGCTTCTTTATTTCAGCACAGGGAGCACGTGGAATTACTCCTCCAAATGTGTTCCACTTAGTAAACAAAATCCATCCATTTTATATACTTTTTCTGCCAAGTCATCATTACATAAGTTGTTTTACATACTATACATAATATGTCCATTCTTAAATTTAACCTTTACAATAATTGGTTTTGCTAGTTATATACTTCATTAATATTCCTATGCTAAGACGATCTAAGACAATCATTGGTCATCTCTACTGAGCTCGACTCATTGGAATCCTTGACATTCAAATCAAGATGGGAAGGGCAGGGGGTTTCCGAGCAGCAAAACTGGTGTGCATGACGGTCTCCATAGCTTCTTGAACAAAACATAAAAAATCCAGTAACTTCTTGGTGAAGTTTCCATGGTTGCATATTTTAAACACAGCACTCCTCACACCTTATCTTTACAATTTTCTATTTGTAATCATGACTCTTTTATATGATTAAATCAATTATTTTATCAGAATACTTATAATAGCATTGTCCTTTCTTTTCCTGCACCACATGATCTGTGCATTTGTATGTTTGTGTGTACATACATACATTAACATACATAGATGAGCCTTTGTTAAAGTGGATTGACATGCTTAGCATCAGAAGGATGGTTTACCCACACCTTGCATGAAGATGAATGACCTCACAAGGAGGTAATTCAATGAAAAAGTTCCTCAGTAGTTAAGGACAGCATGGATATGTAGACTGAAGCCATCAGAGGTTTTCAGTTTCAGGGTAACCATGCCTGTCTGCAAATGTTGTTCCTATTCATACTTGATAAAAAGCTGAAATCTACTCCAAATGGAGTATTTTAGCTCTAGTTTTGGTTAATCTTATCCAGTGGCAGTATGTGTGACACTAATTTAATCTCTTGGATGTCAGAGATACTTATATTTGGAAATATCAGACAGCACAGAAAATACCTCAGGAAGGCAGGAAACCAGTGAACACCACTGCTGGCAATTAAGGGCAGCTTATGTTGGCTCTGCATATTGGAATGCAAAAACTAGGGAAGCATCTAAAGGATATCTGCCAGAAGTTTGTATTTTATGAATGTGCAGTAAGTCTTACACACACAGCTGACATTTCACACTCTTCAATAAAAAGGGAAAAGCTGCTAGGTTGATATATTTGTTTTCCTTTGCTTGTCTGTTTTTCTGGCTGCTAAGACAACAGAAGCGTTGGAAATAAGATGATGTAACTTTGCACTGAATATGTATTGATATAAACTCTGCTATGTGCGATCCAACAGGCCAGTGTATCAGTGAGCGCTGGTACTGTATCTCATTACAGCTGCTTTATCAGCCACCATTGCAGCTGTGTGGAAGGGCAGGCAATAACCAAGGATCACCTCTGTCTTTAGAGGTGAAGGCAGCACATCGGTGTGCACTGGCAGCCAGGGACAAGTCATGAAGCACAGACACAATGTCTGATTTTACACTGCTGCTGGCAAAAGATAACTGGAGATCTAGAACTGACATCTCTCTATTGCAGCTCTAAATACCAACGAGCTGCTTGTTGATTCTGCTGTAGGCACATGTCAGGTATCCGGTCCGTCCTGCAGTGCCAACCTTTGGGAGCGGTTTGCTGAATATCATCAAAAAAATACTGGGCCAAGCTCATCTGCTGTTTGTTGAAGAGGCTTACTGACACAGACAGGCATGATGGCTGTTCTTTATCCAGCCAAAAGGCAAAGACAGCTCCAGCACAGGCTTGCTTAGTCATGAAACTGCCATCCAAAACAGAAGCTATTTGTGAGGTTGAATGACACAAGCAACTAGTTCCACTGCCAGCTGAATGTCAGTGCAGACATGGGGGATTGTTCTCATTGCAGCTGGGCTTTGTGCAAGAGAAAGAGCAGAAACACCAAGGAAAAACACACAGAAAGAGAAAGAAACCATAGCTATCATTGGAGGGGTCCTTATAAATCTCTGCGGAAGAAAAGCTCAGAGAACTTTTTGGTAAAATTATGGTAAAAAGGCATCTTGGTCTACAGGCAATTCTCAGTGTATAACTTGTCCATTTAATCAATCATTTTTAGATACAAATATGTGCTTGTACCTATGACCTGCGTATTCTCGTAAAAGAAATGTGCAATTTTATTCGCGTTGAGAAAGAAATAAAAATCAGAACAACAAACAAAAAGCCAGATTAACAAAAAACACACATTTGCTACCAGAGTGTTTAGTGGATGATGAGTGAAGCTACACAAGAAGAGATCAAAAAGACCCCACAGAAAACTTACCGAAAAACCCACTCAAATTTGCAATAATTGCTCTTATACAAATGAATCAGGAATACCCAGCTGATAATCTCAGGTCCCTTGATCAAAGGTAGCTACAGTGACACACTGAGAAATCTTTGCTTAAGAAGGATGACTTCACTTTCATTACTCCATACCAAGACCACATGAAAGGTATGTTTCAACTTTTTCCTTAGTTAAGGGAACCCACTGGAATTTGTTTTTCCATGGAGAACCATTCCCTTTTCGCCTCTAAGGGTTTGCTAAAGCCTTTTCCCTACGTAATCCTTCAGCATCTTGGCTGTCTCAAGAATACTGTTGGACAGGACCTGTGTGATCAAAAGCTGTAGCTTAAACTCTGATTGTCTAAGGTATTTTTTAAAGCAAAAATAATTGATCATAAACTCTAAGGAGTTTTTGATCTGGCAGTTGAATAAGTAGATGAATTTGCTATAACATGGGCTTTAAAATTTACAACTGCATTGGTATTTTACTTCTTCTAGTGTGTGCATGTGAGCCGAACCACTTGGTATTTATGTTCTTTAAACTTCCGGTGCAGACAGTCTGGCTACTCCTGACTTACAGCTGGGAATAAAGTGGCTGCTATTGCTTAGTCTGATTTTCTGATAAGCTGCACAGAGGTGCAGTTACTAAGTGTGATTCTCAGCACTGTGTGCAATAGAATAAGCTGCGTTTTTCATTCTATGTTTAGAAACTTTATCCTTTTCCATTTTGTCGGTCTTTTCTTCAGCACTAGGACATTTCTGTCTTCATGACTTCATGTTTTGCAGTCACTGAGCATAGCTGGCAAGGCCCTGCAGCAAGCTGCAAAATCTTTCCTGGTTCTGAAACGGCAGAGACCTCATGGCATTCTGGTGCAGAAAAAGCATCTGTTTGATGCTACAGTGTACCATGGCTATGCTCTCATCAACACATCCCCCAGCATTATGTTATGTTATGCTCATTATGTGACCTCAGGGGATCCTGACACATGACCTGACAGACGTCCTGTCATGCACCAACCTCATGTAAGATGAGACGTCTGATGTTGCTCCGTCATAAGAAGATTATGTGTCTCGGCATTCATCTTAACCATGTCAGTGGGTTCAGCAGCTTGTCTCCTTGCTGTTGAGAATGTGATAGGCGATTGCTTACAAAGTGAAACAATAGTGAGAATAAAAGGTCAGACCTTGGAAAAGCCAGGAGCAGATTGCCATGGTTCAAGGCACTGCTATTATGGACTGAAGTGTCCAACCTTTTCTTAGCTTTTGGTCAGTGGTTGTACTTAGGTGAGACGGAAAACAAAGATTTTGTCCACCAATCTTAGGCTGCTTTAAGGCTAGCAGTGCTCTGCTACCATTTAAGGGATATTTTATTGCAATGCATAAAGTGACCGTAACTATCATGGCCATAGATAAAGACCAATAGTATTTTGGAATAGCACAAGTATCAAAATGGGTGTACCAAGAAAATATTCAGTGTCTTACTCCTATGTCAAAGATATTATGTGATTACAAATTAGGCGTAAGATCACCAAATGCGGTATAATATGGCATAAAATAGCAGGTAGTCGACATATCACTACTTGAATGCAGAGAGGTGCGAGGGTCATCAGCATTTTTGGTTTTTACTCAAAAGGATATCCTTAATAACAAAAATTTTCCTTCAGGTTACAGTAGTTCAATGTTAAACAGTATTAATTCGAGGATGACAAATGCTTCGTTCTCCCCTTTATTAGTCAGAAGGAGACCAGCAGCAAGTGGGGATCTTTAGTTGTTAACCAATAACAGCAGCATGTTTGACTGCCCTCACACTGAAATTGCTCTTTTTGTAATGGTTAACTGCTCTGTTGTAACTCACAGCAGGGGGGTAATTTTCCCATCGAATGGAGGTAAGATAAAAGGAGAGGAATTTCCTTCCATCCCGCGTGTTAAAACGCATTTGAAAAGACAATCTTTACTGTACACTGAACAATTCCAGGCAGGAGGGTCTAGTGCAGTTTTAGACTTGAGACTACCAGCGGGGAAAAGAGGTTACTAACGGAATTATATTTGAATTGAAGGCACTTCTGTTTTACTTTCTCTCAGGTTTTACGGCTTCTTGTCCTCAGGGTGTGCCAGAGTGCGGTTTCCCCGCTGCCGCCGCTTCCCCGCCCGGGGCAGCTCAGCCGCCGGCCCTTCCCTTGTGGGAACAGGCGGCGGTCCGGCAGGAGGAGGCAGAGCGGGGATTTCTCTCTCTCCGTCGCTCGGATCCCGTTCCCTCTGCCCCCGCGGCCCCCTTAGCCCTCTCCCCTCCTCTGGGCACGCTGCCCCTCGCCCTCCTTCCCGCGGCGGCTCTGGGTCAGGCAGGCTCCTGGCAGCCTCTCGCCTGGCTGCCCGGCGGGAGGCCGGGCACACGCGGGGTAAAGTTTCCCGAGGAAAGCAGGGCAGTACGGCTTTCCGTGATGGCAGAGCCGGAGGATAAAGGCCCCGGGAGGCCGCGGGTCCCTGGCAGTCCGTGTCCCTGCTGTGCCGGCTCGAGTGTCAGGCCGCGTTTTTCCGCCTGGGTTGGCTTTCCCCGCGCCAAGCTCCCCCGGCGCCCGGAGCAGCGCGCTGGTTGCCTGGGAGGAGCCGCTGTGTACAGGTTACGCAGGACTGTGCCCAGGCCCCGGCGAGCCGTGATCGCTCCCTGCATCCCGGGAGGTGTGCCCATGTGCCCGGCGTGGGCGGGGGCGCGGCACCCGGGCCAGGGAGGTGTCAGGGCCGGAGGGGTTCCCGGGCAGGAGCCTCTCCCAAGCAAACAGGTGCAGGCAGCGCGGCTGGGCGGCTCGGGCTGCACCGGAGACGCGAAGCCACCAGCATGACAAGTCCTGGCACAAAGGGGTCGTGGCTCTCGCAGCCGACCGTGAAGAGCGTGCTGGTGTATCGCAACGGGGACCCCTTCTTCCCGGGGCGCCGCATTGTCATCCATGAGAAGAAAGTGTCCAACTTTGATGTGTTCCTGAAAGAGGTGACGGGCGGGGTGCAGGCACCCTTTGGAGCTGTGCGAAACATCTATACCCCGCGGGGTGGGCATCGTGTCCGACAGCTGGAGGAGCTCCAGAGTGGAGAGCAGTACGTGGCTGGTGGCAGGGAGGCCTTCAAGAAACTCAAGTGAGTGGCTGAAATGTAAGATTTATATGGAAGTTAATATCACCCCTGGGGGTTTGGCACTGTGGCAGTGCTTCAGACGACCCCTCACCCTGTCTCTTTTATGAGTCATTGCGGAAAGAGAACTTAGAAGCTGTGACCTAGGGCAAAAGGAAAAGCGCTTTAGAGATGAGCCCCAGAAAGAGTACTCATACCATGATCACATAGTGACATCTCCTTGACATGACAGTAGAAAAGGAGGGAGAAATAGCCCTTTAACCCAAAGGACATGCGGGAATGGCATGTTGTTGTGATGTCTGTGCTTAGCTGAAGGGCCAGTATCAGTATTTGTGCTCAGGGGTAGCAGGATGAAAGCGGTAGAAAAGTGGAGTGTTGACAGTCTTGCCATGGAGTTGACGAGCTTGGGAATTCAATTCCCAATGCTTCCTTTCTTGTTTATTTTTTAAAAGTCTAAAGTATTCTACCCAGCTATCTGCCTCTCTGTCACTTCTGTTCATTTTGGGTATGTGTATAGCCTTTTTGTGTCCCTCCTGTTATTTAAAAGGTGACCATTTACATTCTTTTTCCTACCTGGACACCAAGAATTAAGGTGCCAGTTAGTCCGTTTTCTAGTGAGTCACTGAGAGGATAATGTGAAGGAGGTCTGGGCTTTTAGGTGTGTTTCCAAAGTGGCTCTGCATGCGATCAGTAACTATTCTTAATTCTATCAGTGAATTTCATAGTCTCAATTGACTGTTATATGTTTTGCTCAGTTTGTGGGCATTTTTCCTACAGCTGAATTTGTAGAAATAGATCTCAAAATTATCAAACCCTTTCTGGAGGTGGCTGAGAATTTGTATCATCAACTAACACCTTTTCAGTGTTATCATCTTGGTTCTGTAGAGTTGAGGACACTACGTTTTTCAGGAGAGCTCATTAGTGGCTCATTATGTTTCAGGACAAAACTCTCTGTGTAATGAACAGGATCTCTATCATCACCCTTACCGTTTCTTTTTGCTACCTGCTTCTAAAGGTTTATTGAAGCTTCTTCCACTTCAGTAGGAAAGCCAGAGAGAAAGATGTATTCTCTAAATACATCTAAATACAGGCTAAATATAAGCCCTTTTCCAACAGTATTTACTCTTTTCTGTGTCAAATGCAGTGCTCAACTCTAAGAAAGATCTACCTTATCTTTTTCATATTAAATCCTGTGATTCTGTGGATGGCTTAAAGTTGTTAGTTATCAGCACATCATGTTACGCCTTCCTAAATGTGTTTTGTGTTTGATAGGCTAAAAGTAAGTAAGTGACATTAGCATGTACTGTTTAGAGACTTGAACATTCTGGATTTATATTGGGTGGGACATTTCTTTTTTGTCAGTTCACACTTTATGGTCAGAGTTTTATGGTGAGAGTTTTTCAGACTTTTATGGTTGCAATGTGCAACACGGTACTGAGTTATTTAAGGCCAACAAAGAGAATACTTTAAGAAGAGCTAATCTAAAGGACTGGGTAAAAACAGGCTGTTTTATATATCCCTTGATAATGCGTCATCGCCCTGTGGTGTAGAGAGGATAAATGGGGCGGCTTGAGATCTCTTCCATTTCTGCATTCAGAATTGGAGTTGTTCACTTATTAGTATTTTTATACATGGTGCTGGAAATGTTGGCAGTGCTTTTATGAGCATTGAAGACAAGCTGAAGGGCTCAATGTTGAAGTTGTTCTTAATTGGGTTGTAGACAATGGTAATTAGGGAGACATCTTAGCTAGAAAAGTCAGAGTAGAGGAAGGGTTAATTGGAAGGAACTGTTTTCTGAAAGGAAGTGAAGGAATTAAAGAGAAGTGTGTAAGTTTGTGTAATGTGTCACAGGTAAACAGTTACAGGTGTGAGAGACCAAAGCATCTGCCTGAGAGGATCTGAGTCTGGTCTGATGGCAGCAAGAAGTTTGATTTTTTTTTTTCCTTAAATTTTATTCTTTCCCCCAGTGATTCTTATTGGACATAGTAATTGCTATGATAGACTATGCAAGGCTGAACTTTGAAATGGAGGCTTGTAGCACTGATGTGTGGGAGCTGTGGGAGTGTAATGGAGAAAGTATCGAAGGAGTAGCCGAAGTTGAAAGTGTCATTGTTCTGCTTCAAGCAGTGCATTTGTTTCTTTTCAGATGCCTTACACTGAGAAGTGAATCTTTTTCTTTCCTGTTCACAGAAAATTCTAGACTAAACTGCGCTCACCTTTAGCACGAGCCAAACCCTGAAACTTAACATTTTAAGATGGATAGCTCTGAGGCCATATATTCTATGATATATGATAAGATATTCTGCTGATATCTTTAATTTTTGAAGTAAAATAAAACAATCAGCATGTAGAAATTCTGCTTTTAGAAAAACATGCATATAAATTTGCTTTAAGGAAGGAATTTTTAGTCAATGTTGGTAATTTTTGGAACATATAACAAGTCTTCCAGCTTGTTTTGTCATTTAGAGGTGTGCTAAGTTAACACATGTTTTTTTTGTGTATACATGGTGAGGTGTGTTGGTATATTGTTGTTGGATTGGTGAGTGAGAATACACATATAGGCTGCACCTCTGTGGAGTTCTTCCCCTGCTCCCAGCTTCCTGAAAGAAAACTGTCTGTGCTGGAGCTGGTTTTGATTTTTGGCTTTTTTTTAGCGTACTGCTCTATCATCCTCCTTGTTTTGCCCATTTACTTGTATCTGTGCTCATTCATCAGTGGTAGATTGTCCTTTCTCCAGCAGTGTCTTTCTAAACAATGCTGTAGTTTCATTGCTGGCTTGGCTAGCCATTGGTTGGAAGCATTTCTGCTTTCTTAGCAAGTGAGAATTGTTTTGTAAAGTTTCTGGTCTGACATTTTATTGAGTGCCATCATCCAAAAAAGCTCCTTTGTTTCTATTTAGAACTTTTCAGACTTGCAGGTCCCTGAAATTTGATGAGTGAATGCCCAGACCTCTGCATAGTGAATTTAAGCCTTTGACTATGCATTTGCTTTTCTTTGTCACTTTTCGTAGTTCTTGGTGAAGTAATTCAGGGATGTCTGGAAAACAAGAACCAGTCAGTAGCTGTTGTTACAGGCTGTTGGAACCATTTTGTCTGAGGCACGCACTTCTTTTCAGTCTTGCGGGCTGTAAGACTTCTTGGTTTTGGTCTAAAGAGAACTCATTGCTCTTTACACTGAGAGCTTGGAGCAGTTCCTATTGTTTGATTTTAAGCATGAAGCTTTTAAAAATATCTTACGTTGCTACACTTACCTTTCTCAAAACATTGGCATGCACTTTCAAGCATGGCCTGGCAGCTTTGCTGTATCTTACTGTCCTCTCCCAATGAAGCCTTGAAATCCCTGTGACTATTCTGTGATACTTTGATAAATGATTGCCGTTCCTTCAAAGAAAGAAAAGAGCTTTTTCTTTCTCTCTCTCTTTTTTTTTTTTTTTTTTTTTCTCTTTACTGCTTTTGCACTTTCATTCAGGTACCATGAATTCTTGACTTTGGCCAAGTAGGAAAGTTTCTTCTGGCAAACAAATCTGATCTCAGTCATTAACTACAGAGCGTGACATTACTGAGGAGCTGCAGATGTGTTGCGAGCTCTGAGGTCTTTTGGTGAGCCTGCAGTGATGCTTGGCTTTAGGTACACCTGACTTCTCAAATAAGGTCTTCTAGTCTTGAAAGCTTGGTAAAGCACCTTCCTGCTGGAAGTGAGAACAGGGAACATCACAGGGATAACGTAATATTGTTCAGATATATGTATTCTGTTTGCTTGTCCAGTTGTATTGTATTTTATCCATTAAATAATTATGAAGCTGCTATTGGTTCATCCAGCCACAAGAAACGAGTGTTCAGATGTGTCTGCGTTCTATTGAAACCCAAGTGGTGTAGATCCTTTTAAACTTTAGCTGATACCCTCAGTTAAACTCAGGTGTGCAGGAAAACTTAAAATCTCTCAGAGACTTACTATGAGAAACTAAGAGGCAAGAGGATGACTGAAAACTCTGGTAAGGTACTGTGCTGAGATTTATTGATCCACCTCGTAGTTGTATATGAGCTTCTTCCTAATGAGGGGGTTATTGATGGTCTGTTCTAATCACCAGTGGCTTGAAGGTAGGTGGTTGGTTCTCCTCTGTCTTTTGTATTAGCCCAGAAGGCTAGCCTGAAGATTTATATTAACAGTCTCTAATGAATTATTTACTTTTTCTGTTATTTTAAAGCATGACAAGTTTTAAAACCTTCATGTATGAAAAAATGTGTAGAATATTTGTATTGTGTAAGTTAGATGCTTCCGAAAATAATCAAACCTGTTTTCTTTCCACAGCTATTTGGACATTGGAGAAACAAAGAAAAAACCTGCTGAAGTCAATAATGAGGTAGGATGGCTGAAATATTGAAGAAATAAGCCTGCAGTTTATGTTAGTGACATGCCTGCATTTATGCCTGATTTTTTTAATATACATTTTTAAAATTTATTTTAATAATAATAATACAATTATCTACCATTCTGCACGTATTTCTTCAGTGATTATTACTTTGGTTGCTCTGAGCATGATATACTGACTGTCTCCTGCTCAGCTTTCTAAATGGCCGCATCCAGTTAAAAACTCAGTAAGAAAAAAGAGCTGTTGTCATCATTGAATCTAGTTGTACACCTAAGGGAGCTTTGTACTTGCAGAAAGAAGTAGTAGAAATGAGAACTTTGGGAGTTTTGGGCCAGCAAATGTTCTTCAAAACTTGGTATTTCCTCTGAAGAAGGGACATTTTTGTTTGAAAAATGTGAATGTTAGTTGTAAACTTCTAGCTAGTCCTAGTCCATAATTTGCCGAGCCCACTTGTTGCTCTGCGGCAGCGCTACGCTGTAGTCAGAGGAGATAACTGCAAGCTTCCAGCAGTTTCATATGTGGGTTTGTGTGAGATGTGTGAGTCTGCATTATTTTTACTGTTTTATTGTGTGTGGAGGTGGCAGTGATTCCCAACAAACATTTGAATTACAGCTTCTGCCTAACAAGAAACATCAGCTCACTTGTTTTATAGTTTCTTTTGCCTTGTGCTCTCAGGCCACATTTTCAGCAATTCAATCGTTTGTATAGCAGGTGTGCTCAGACAGTAGGACCCCTTGTACTAGAAGATCCTCAAAATTGCCCTAGTGACATTTCCTGTGATACTCAGGAACTTCTTATTCAGAGGCTATGAAATACAACAGTTTTATAGTTGAGAATAACTTTGTCATCTGTACTTTTTGAATGGGCTCACTGAACAGGAAGGTCAAATTCAAGCTGAAGATTTGATATGCTGTTACAACTACCCTGTAAATTTACTCTTCGTTGGATAGTTATCAGTACCACTACAGCCTTGCGTTTTTTAAGGCTAGTTTTAAGGCTGATTATTTTGCTGCAAATCCTTAGAAGACTTTCGGTATAACAGAAAGTCTGTGCAGTTGGAGAAGTAGTTGTAGAAGTTGTGAGTTTTTTTACTTACAGTTGCATGTTTGATAAAAGAGGCGTCTGCTATTTTGTCTGGATTCAGTGCTCTTTGTATATTATCTTAGTGCTTTCAGCCATCTCTCAGGGCTTTAATATAACCAGGTATAAACCCTCCATTATCTCAGCTTTCTTCTTCGTATTTGACTTGTTTGCAATCTCCACTGTCTCTCTGTGGAGAGCTTAACTCCCTGTGCTGAATTTAACGTGATTGATTTATGTGAGGAGAGGAGTCATAAAAATGAGATGAAACATTGTAATAGTCCACAGATTCTTATCTGGGTTTATGGCTAACACAATTGTCTTCATGCCCTAATAATTTAATCCTAGGAATGAACTTCCAGGGGACTAGTAACAGAAGTTTTAATGCCTAAATTAGTTTTTGTTAAAATGGTATGAGGCAGCAAGTTCTGGTTTTACTTTTTTTTTCAGGTGTTCACTTAGAAATCAAAAACCAAGATTTGTTTTAGGGCCAAGAGAGACAGCAGTATTCCTATCGTACTTAAGTACAAGGATGTCAATTCTGGTTGTATCAAGCACATGTAATTTGGCATTTTCTCCCCTAAAACAATTACAAATACCTGTTTCTGATTCTGGTTAGTGTGCAGGAAGTCAAAACAAAGAAAACTTTATGCAGCAGCTGTACATTGTGTATTTTTATGCAGCTGTATGTTTTCTTTTGTGTTAGTTAAACTGCCAAATGCTTGACATCTGCTTTTGGGAGCACTTTAATGTTGTTCTTCGAAGGCAGCATCTCAATTACTTTAAATTTGCATATAACTAGAAAACATGTGTCAAACTAGAATTAAGCAAAAAAAAATTGATGTTCAAGATATGGTGTAAATCCTCTGTCAGAGCCATCATGCTGTAATAGTACATCTCAACATCTTAACAGTTGTGTTACTGGTAAGCAAAATAGTAAAAAGATTTCATCCTGACCCAAGCTAAAGCTTTGTTACAAACTCTTTCTCAGGTATGTTTCCATCCATCACTTCTTTTGGCAACTGAGCTTCTTGTTTTGCAAGGGAGTTCCCTTTTGTACCAAAGGTGCTGTGCAAGTCCAAGTACACGTTAAATGATGTGCTTGAGGAATCTAACAATTAATCTCTTGAGAAAATACGGACCAACAGAGTTACCAGTTGTTTATTATAAGCTTAATTGTTTTTAAAAGGTACTGAGTGTTATTTTCCGATTATAATGTGGAAAGTATGGACATTTATATTTCTCTAGGCACTGTCTGATCTTGATGGTTTCTCTTACTGCACTCAAAAAGATGAATTTTACTTGCCATTGGGGCTGGGCAAGCTGCTGAAGAACCAACTGAGCTTTTGTATTTGCAAATCCTGTAGGCAACTATTTATTTTAAACTCTCTTTGCTTCATAAAAATATGTTCAGCTGGAACCTCCTTTCTTCTTTGACTTCTTATGACCAACAACTCTTTGAACACACTGTAGTAAATGAACTTTGCCATGTGATATTGTAACAGCAAAGAATTACAGGTACCTAAGAAAAACAGAAGTATTTTGATATTGAAGAACCAGTCTCTTGCAACAGAGAGAAAAAGGAAGGTTCTGGTGTCTGTATGAAACAGCGTCTGTTATCAGAAGGCCATAGTTGGCCTTGCAGTAAGCTGCTCTACTGTTGATGCACTTGCCCTTGGTTGATCTTCTTAGGTAGTAAGAATATTGAGGTTTTTTTGTCTGCACTTCACTTTTTCTCCTGGAATTCTAAGACAAAGTGATTGTGTGGCTAGCTCTGACACAACTATGCCACAATTTTTCCAGTGATAAATCACTTTTTCACTGTTTTTCATAAACCTATTTTATTGTTCCG
The DNA here is from genome assembly GCA_013398015.1 of Oreocharis arfaki. Lineage (NCBI taxonomy): Eukaryota > Metazoa > Chordata > Aves > Passeriformes > Paramythiidae > Oreocharis > Oreocharis arfaki. The sequence goes on along the minus strand of VZRR01002857.1, from coordinate 996,493 downwards.
TAACTCCTTTTCGATTGCAACTCATTATTTTATCATGTGGTTTAGTTGTGATCACATTTGTAGAAGTATTTGTTGAATGGAATAATCAATATTTTTGCCAATGATTCTTCATAGGATTGGTAAAGATTCTTCAGATCTTTCCTACATGTATGACCTGCATATTTTTATCTGCATACACATCCAGAACATCTCTCCCTAGTGAAAACACTTAGTAATCACAAGGATTTGAATAAATGTCTGAACATTTTTAAAATTTAAGACTTCTTTTTCTGATCCAGTGCCTATCAGTTCTCACACTGGTGAGATGATCCATCATTCTGGATGACACAATCGTGGGCTAGGACATGGAGTAAAGTGCTTTTGCTTGCTAGGGAGCTTCACAGAGCAAGTCTGTTCCTGTGATGAAGTGTAACTGAAGAGTGAAAATGTGACTGGCAGAATGTCTTCTACCGATGGCCTCCAGGTGCAGTCTATCACTTAGCAGCTGCTGTGGGGTCTTGTGCATCAGACATAGTTAATTGGCAGATCTGAATGCAGGTCAGTTGGCCACTGTGTTCTTGGTGAGAACCTAGGACAGGAAAGGCTCCCTGTTGTCCAGTGCTGACAGAAGAGGCAAGGACCATGACAGGGGAGTGTGAGGTAGAAAATACAATGTTTGAGACTTGGTAGATATGAACTTAGCACTAAAAATTTCCCCCAAAGCATCTACGATGATGCCATAAAAGTCTTTTGAAGACGTGCAAATCTTGTGTTTCCCTCTCTTCCTCCACATTTCAAAATTAAATTATTCCAGTATAATTTATGGCAATTGTTTTGCTTTATCCTTTGTTGTTGGAAAAAGTCACCACTCATCTCTCAGCAGTAGTATGATTGGACTTATCTGTAAAAATTACATTTGGAAGTTTGTGATGTTGTCTTGGTTTCACAAATTATTTTGGTATATTCATGCTGGATATACCTGGTATCTAACTTAACATGAGTAATTATTTTTCAAGTACCTTCTCATGAAAAATCACAATAGTTATAATTATTTTTTATTTCAAAACTACTGTTTGTCATGTCTGGCAACATACGCGTTTAATCATAAGAAAAATCTTGTCATTTTTCAGTTATTGGGCTCCTGATTCATTTTAACATCAAACTGTCAGTTAGAAATGGTTCATTGATATTTTCTCTGTACAGGAGATAGTTTTGTAAAAAGGACTGAAAAGATATTAGAAATTATCCCAGGCTGTGCAAATTACAGCCTTTTGATGTCAAAACAATGTTTCTACATCAGATATTCTTTCCAGCTTCTTTCCTAAGAATTAAAAAACCACAAACATTGTTTATGCTACTCAAAATTGCTAAACACAAAATACTGTATGACTGGTTACAAATTGTGTATAAAGGTCCACTCCATATTCCTTTGCCAGAATGCAAAACTAAACCCACTTGCTACTCCGTATCTGACCTGTTTGATTACTTCTGCTGCTGGTGTCACAGACTGGGCAAGAATTTTCTCATTTTCTCGTGCTGAATTAATTAGTAATTCTACTGTAAGTGTATTTTAGGGAATTAGACTATTAAAATGCAAAGATTAAAAAAATGTGATATATGCCTTTAATCTCCTGAGCAACATGTTTAATAGGCAAATGTGATATGCCATTGGTTGATATTTAGTATCCTGGTAACATAATTAGCACAACAAGACATACAAAACAAATATTATTCCTGAGTGTTCACAATCCAATACCAGGGGGAATCAGAGAAGAACTGACCAGACATCCAGTAAGAAGATAAGCTGTGCCTTTTTTTTCGTAATTGGACCTGTGGATGCATAAAATTTCTGTTCATATAGTTCTGTATACTTGAACTGTGCAGTTTTGAGTATTTTGATTAGCAGATTGCTTACAGATGGACTTAGTAAATTTTTGAGCAGCAGAGACTTTGGTTCATGCCACTGGATGATTCCATGGTCTCTGAGTTTGATCTGAAACTTGAAAGTTGTTCTCTTCCTTGATTAACATCTGCCTTGTTCGGTAGGGTAACCGGTCTTCCTGGCCTGTGAGTAGGCTGAGAGGGACGGAAGAGCTGCCAGTACTGAAGCTTTTAATGAGACATGTTTTAGTCTCATTAATAATTTGTTGCTGCATATTAAAATGACTTACTGGAAACATTAACAGCTTTCACCTTTGATTAAAAATGGTGAAGAAAAAAAAAAAAGAATTTTTGGGGGGTTGCTTTCTGTTCTTCAGCTGTTGCCTGTTCACAGGTTCAGGCACTTCTGATCAGCCACAAAGGCCAGAGACTTCCTTTTGGTTTGATTAAATCTAAGGAATTTGGGAAAAATACAAAAAAATGTGAGAGGCAAGACCATTCAGAATCAGGACTATCATATCAGTGTTAGAAATGAGTATCAGGATCTATTTTGCTTGAATAAACTCTGTGTTATTGATGCCATCACTGTGTGTGTTGTAAGCAGTGTGGGTACAGCATCATGCAACTCAGAGAAGAAATGGGAGATATTCTTGGGATCCAGAGGGAGCACATATGTGGTCTATTTTGGAGCATTGCACAGGCTATGTGTCTGGGTGGGTAAGGCCATGCCATTATCTGACTTACCCCAGCTGAAGATTTGGCCACTAGTCCAATGTCCCAAAGTCATGTCAGATCCAGATTGAAGTTTTTTTCTTTCCAGGGCTTAAACAGCTGAGGTGAGACTTCCTGCCAGATGTACGGGGAATATAAACTCCGTTTCACTTACCCTGGCTGAAAAGTAGGGCAGTTTACCTTGGAGGTGAGCCTTGGCTTTAAACACTCTGGGAATTTTGCAGGAGCTTTGCTGTCTAGGAGACTCCCTTAGTCACTACACGACTGTCTGCTGTGGAACAGCTCATTTTGACCTCATGTATGCTTTACGTGGGCTGAGTGAGAAGTTTGTGTGCAGCCATGGTGTTGTGGCCTATTTATGAAAGCCTGGAAATAAGCTCAGTTAATAGCAGTTTGAGCATTGCTTTGTACCCACACCAGTAGAAAGGCTTGTAGCCTCTGGCACAACGCTGTTTTGTACTATCCAAAGTACCATCCAGCAGTGCGGAGTAGCCAGGGAAATGTGGATTATCCAGGTTAGTTACTGTGCAGGATAACTGAAATGGTTTTGTACTAGCCAAACACCTCAGTGAGTTTGACTCTGCAACTCTAGTCAATGTGTAAAAAAATGTCCATTTAAAAAAAGTCATGTTTCTATGAAATAGATAACATGTTTCCTGTGCTGTAATAGCTTTAGAAAACTTATTGTTCTAGTTTGGTTTTGATCACTGAACCTTGAACATTCCTTTCTTTCACATCACAGGGTGGTGATGTGTATCAATGGAGTTTTGGTTCTTTTGACCTCGGTTCTACCCCGGGGAAGTGTAAATATTTATTTTCAATTTTCCTGGGCACATTGATTAACAAACAGGCCATTGTAGCAAACTGGCAACGCCATGGCTCATTGCATGAGCTGATAAATTTGGAATGTGACATTGCGTTGAAATACTGAAAGCTTCAAAAGGTTAGTTATAAAGTGACATGAGTAATGGGTGAGATGTTCAGAGCACCCAGCACTACATTAGTAGCGATAAGAAAGGCCAGCTCTTAAACCCATACAAATCAAACCAGCACAGGGCATCTGGCTCAGACACCTTACGTTTTTGATTGTTGTTTTGTTGCTGTCCAGTGTGGCTTTGAAAGTACATGTTATCCTGTAAAGCATGCAGCTGTTTAGTTGCTTCCTTTGATGGGGGGACACTTCTGGTAAGGAAAGGAAATAAATCAGATAGTGATACAATTTCTTAGCTGTGGATAGCTGGCAAGTGTCTTCATGGCAGCACTGTGAAAATGGTGCCAGACCTCTGTATTTAGCATATGTCTAATTATTTAATGTACACTGGAAGGAAAAGCTAAGCTAAGAATGGCACATTTCTATTTGAACCCCTTTCTCAAGTGCATAAAAGTCACCATTTTAGAAACTGAATATGCAGCCTGGCATGTTCAGAGGCCAGTTAAAATACTAATTCATGAACTGCATACCTTTCTTATATACAAGGATTGGCTCTGTGAAGTGTCATGTGTCTCTTGCAAGTCCCAAGTAGCCAACAGGACATTGTGTAGTTTTCTGAGTCTGTCCCACTTTCCAGTCTTTATTTTTAGAGTATGTGTGGAAAAGTATAGTGCAGCATTCATAGAAGCAAAAACTCTATGCATGGGGATCAGCAAATAGGTTCAGTGCAACCAGAAGAAATAAACTTAATTTTGATACATCTCCATGTTAGGCATTATGTTTCTTACGTTTTACTGGTTAGAACATGTCTGAAGAATGAAGTGAAAACCATTATTTTTTATCTGTGTACTTCAAACCAATGTGCACGTTGCTCAGAGTCTTTACACGAACAGCCGTTCTCAATGATGATTTCCCTTTAATGCCATATGTGTGACATTCTCTTCCCAGCGTAACACTTCTTGGAATTAGAAAGATTGCATAAACCAGCCCATCTATAGTGTTCTAAAAAGGAGTGGCATGTTTTTAGTTATTTAATGAGTTCGACTCTGCATCTTTTGTCAATGTGTATAAAAATGCCCATTTAAAAAAAGTCATGTTTCTATGAAATAGGTGTTTCCTGTGCTGTAATAGCTTTAGAAAACTTACTGTTCCAATTTGTTTTCATGTAGTCAGCTGAACATAAATGTAACAGAATTTTTTAAATAAAAATTGCATTAAAGTGGTGTATATATTTATACATACACACACATTATATTCAAGTATACATGCGTGGATATGCACAGACTAATTCAGAATGGTTTTCTTACAAAAACAATTTTTTGTGTGTGTACATATGACAGTATACCTGAGGTAATGGTTTGGCTGCTGATCATTTAGCTTTGGTTTTGGTTTTTTTCCAACAGTCAACACTGGAAGGTGTAAGTACCTAAAGTAGGTTGAGCAAGGTGTTGTATGTATTTCTTAAGTGTTATGTTTGTGTTTGTTAAATTTTGAAAATATTTAGAATATAGCTGGGTTTAACATATAAGGGAAAAACATATAGGATGTTGTTAAAAAGCAGCTGTGAGGGCATGGATTTTTTACCTTGCTTCTGTTGGATGTTGATGCACTGTATCTTTGTATTTAAAAGGGCTGTCAAGAGACACTCAGAGTTAATCACAAGTTCAACCCCGGTGTATTATGACCAAAGATGAAAACTGGGCTCCAAGGGGCTCTGTAAAATGTGTTCTGATATTCAAATGTTTACAGAGTCCTCAAACACTGCAGATTCTCATTCCCAGAACCTAGCCTGTGTTGAGTTTAGCTGTTTTGTTTTGCCCAGACTTTGCAAGGTGCTTTGCAAAGTCATTTCACAGATGGTAACTCCTCTCTGAAGCGAAGAAGATTCATACTGCTGTAAGAGGCTCTGTGTGAAATAACTTTTTTTTTTTAAAGAATAGAAAAATAAAAATTATGGTGGTTTTGAGTGTCTGTGATCCCATGGCATATTTCCAGCTGTGTGTAGTTCTTGTTGCCTTGCAAATTCTCATTGGATTGATTGTTTCCAGCGTACATAAAGTTTTCTCTGAGTTTCTTCTTCCTTCCCTGGACTCTTTGTGTTGCTGCTGTGTGTTGTCGTGTAATACTTCAGATAAGTATCTCATCACAAATTATGAGTTGTTCTCAACATTTGTCAGTAGGAAATGGAAGCTGCCCTTGAATAGGTCTTTTCAGACAAATTGAAAATGTACAAAATTTAAAGATAAAATCATAATGGGGTCAGAACACTGATTAATGTCAATCTGCTTACAGTTGCTGACGTATAGGGGAAAGTGCTGATTTACATCATCAGAGAATGTGGCTGGTGAAATGAACAGAAAATAAAGGGCTAGGGGCCAGTAACACTGGTCTCTTAATGTCAGCACAAACTTTCACCCAAGACCACTTCGTTGTTAATATGTAACTCTGCAGTGCCAGAGGGGTCAGGCTATTCCAGACACTGCAACACTGTGGTGCCTCCTACAAACATAATAGGAGCAGAACTATGTATTCTTTAATTAAACCCTGGACTGGGTCTTCCACTGGGATGGTTTAGTGGAACTCCATATACTTCAGAGGAAATAAATTGATTTACTGTAGCTGAGCACTTGGTCTTACGTTAATGTATACTTCTGTATTGTGAAGTTAGGTACCTTGCTTTTCACGACCATAGATAGTTTAACATCGATCAGACAGAAGTTATTCTAAACTCTACTAACAGAACAGTTGGATTAATTAGAAGAAAGGTATATAGTGTGGAAGTGGTGGGTTTTTTCTTTCTTTTTTTTTTGTTTCTTCTTAATCACAATGTAGTGTGCTCTTTGTAAAACATGGCTTCAGAGCAGGCTGGGGTTGCTTATGCTGAATTTTTCAGTATTGTACTCAGAGAGCTTAATATAACATGCTGTAGCCAGAACATACATTGGGTGTCTGTGGGAGTTCTCTCTTATGCATTGTGGAATTCTGCATTATGCTATGTTGCATTATACTTGCATGTCTGCGGGCTTGCCAGCTTCAAAATTAAAGGTGTTGTGCACACCTCATTTGCAGCACCCCTGGTACAGGCACTTTCCTCTGTCTGTTTGGTTTTGTTGGTTTCTAGTTTTCTTATAAAGTATATATATTCTCCTTTCCTCTCTCTCTTTGCAGACTAAAATATCCCTGTCCCCTGCACAAACATAAAGAGTTTTTCTTTCTTTTGGCCCCTGAACCAGACCAGGTGTAAAACATGCCTTCAAGAGGCAAGCTGTCCCAAAGACATTAGTTATCTCTTCTCTTCTAGACAAACATTAGCCTAAGCCTCTGTCAAAGAGTAGGTGGACACCAAGAAAAGATGTAGTACTCATGTCCCTGCTGTTCATGTCAGGTGTGGCAAAAGACTTTTCAGAGTTTTATGCCGCCAAGGTTCAGCATCTGCTTAATTTAGTCTGGACTACTCTATTCCAAGCTCCTAGAAACAGATCTTGTCAATGCACTATGCTGAATACTTCATGGAATCAGAATCACTTAGGTCAAAAGACACCTCACAGATCACCTCATTCCAACCCCCCCGCTGTGGGCAGGGACACCTTTCGCTAGAGCAGGTTGCTCAAGGCCCTGTCCACCTTGGCCTTGAAAACTCCCATGGATATGGCATCCACAACTTCTGTGGATAACCTTGTACAGTGCCTCACCACCCATACAGTCTAAAATTCCTTCCTATTGTCTCATCTAAAGCTACCCTCTTCCAGTTTGAATCCATTCCCCCTTGTCCTGTCACTACATGCTCTTGTAAAAAGTTGCTCTCCATCTTCCTTGTGGCTCCAATCAGGTACTTGGAAGGCTGCAATTAGGTTACCCAAAGCTTTCTCTTCTCCAGGCTGAACAATCTCAAATTCCCATGGTCATCTTAGTATTTCCATGCACTGATTTTTGTGGTGTCACTTTATCAAATACATTATTGCACTAACATATTCTTTTCCTTTTTTTGATACAGGAGATACATTGATTTAGACAGGCTTTGATAAACAATGGAAGTTCGTATTTTGTTCTAGTTTAAACCATGTTTAGGTAGAACAGATGAATATTTAGTCTTTGCCCAAGCTGGTCCCATGTTGTAATCCCCTGCAGTTTGCTTGTTTGATAACAGGCCTCACTTTTAAGGCTGCAGAAGGCTGCCAGAAATATTAATGACCCTCAGAGAGCAACCCAAAAGACAAACTTCCAAGTTGATGCCTCAGTATCTGTTATTGGCAGAAATACAATCCTTCAAATAATACATGAGCTCTTAACATATGTCAGGTTATTGTTTTCTCCAGGATCTGCTGACTGGGCTGCATACAATCACTTGATGGCCTTCTGAGGAGCCTACACTGAAATTAGTGGTTTCATTAGCCTGCAGGAACAACTAAGTAGTAGGGCACACCTGGTACTATCCCAAAGGGCTCCTTTATGCTTAGTCAATGCTTTCTAGCTCATTCCAGTAAAATGTGGAGCATTGGAACGTGAGTGTTGCAGACCGCATCAGAAAGTTTGATGGACTGTTTGGAGAGACTGTGAGAGAGCTTGAGCATCAGGAATAAGATAAGTGAGCATCAGGAATGGAAGTGGAATCGACGTTTAGAAAAAGTGATGTATAACTTTACTATTTATGTATCAGATATTTTATAGGGGATGACCCTGGCAACCTACCAGCTACAAAGAAAGATGTAAGGGCATCCAAGGTTCAGTAACTCTCATTTTGTGTGCAACCTGTATTTGGAGCCTAAACTATGATGCTATGGAAGTAAATCAGTATTACCTTAGCCTTCAGTAGCATAATCTTTAGAATGTTCCTTTTTTTTTTTTTCCTGTATTCTGAAGCTCTTTATTAGATTCCTTATACTGAGAAAATAACCCTTTAATGGCTGACAGCAGCAATAGAAATGTTTTCAGATGTTGCAGTTTAAGGTGTATTTTCTTTTTGTTTCCAGTAAATTTTCGTTTCAAATTTTGGTGACATAAATGATCAGTTATACTCCAAAGAATATGCTTCAAATGTTTCTGCAAGAATGGCTGAGCTCCTAAGTTATTTGGCAGTTCTCAAAAAATGTCTTTGCCTCCCATATTGAGCTGTATGATAACAACTTCTTACTCTCGTTCTGAGGCTGTAGTAGTAGGTCTGAATCTTCCACCTGATTCAGATCACACTGGAATTAACAGCAAGACTGTGAACTGGAATTACCTTAGGGATTAGTGCATAGCTTATGGTACAGTCTAGTACAAATTTTTTCTTGGTATGAGGCCAGGACAAACATGCATCTACAAAATAGATCTTAAGGGGTAAATGCACTGCCTAGTGAATTGCTTGCATAAAGGGGAGGTCCCCAGCCATTCCAGGAGTGTGCTTCCTAGTCTAGTCTGCAAGCAGTGCTGGCACAATGCAGCACTAACATCTTTCTTCCTGTCTCTCCTCCTGTAGATGTCGCTGGCCAAAATATCCTTTTGCACTGAGCTTCAAATCACCATACCCTTCTGGTGCTGATTACTTCTGTTTAGTCTTTTTAGTCTATGCATCTGTGCAAAGGCTAATTCTGCCTTTCTCCATCCATGACCAGTGTGGGCTTTTATGTTCTCTGAGTCTCTCAAAAACCAGATGTATGAGAGGGCTACACAGCTCACAAGGGTCTTTGAAAAAGGCAAAAAGTTTGAGTTGAATTCAGAATAAATATGCTTCTTTTTTGGCAGACACTGGAAACAGATTTTGTTCAACAGATTTACCTGTTGTTGTATTGTACTTGAAGTGATTGTACACTAAGGACTGGCAGTATTGCTTTTGTTTTGTTGGTTGCTTTTCTCCCAAGTTTGCTATCTTACCTCCAGAATGTATGTGCTTGGTGCAGAATTTGCCTTGTGACATTCTTTGAGTTATGTGGGAAGTCAGATTTGATTATTTTAATAATAACTTTTAGCCAGTTTGAAGTATCTGGTAGGTTGAGCACCTCTCTTTTCAATGTATGCAAGAGAAAGATCTGGACATCATTCCAGTCGTTACTAAATGAATTTATGTGAAAATTCAAGCAAAGACTAAAAGTGCTGGAGTTCAGACCGTTTCCCACAAATTAAACGAGAAGTACTGGTTAAGTTAGCACAAAGTGTGATAAAACTGCAACACATCATGTCATTGGACTGCTTTACACAGTGACTGGAAAATTGCCAGTTTAAATAAACTTTGTACATCTGTTTGAAAGCATGTCTCTCTGCATGCCAGCTATTTAATCCTTTAAGCTTTTATGGTATTTTTTTTAGAAATGTAGCCAACTTCTTAATGCATGTACTGTAACTCTTGAATGTTTGTTTGGGTTTAACACCTTATTTTTGTTTGCTGATGATGAAGAATTAAAAAAAAATCTTCCTAATGATTTTGGAGTTTGCATTTATCCCTTTTTTTTAACTTTCTGTTCATTATGATGACATTAATGTTGATCTTAATGCAGTGTGTGTTCAAAAGGGTACAGGGAATAATGCTGGGAATTAAGTAGCCTATGTATTATCCTGAAGGCTAAAAATCTGTAGTTCACCTTACTTTTGAGTCATTGCCCTAAAATGAGCAGAGTATTCAGGAACCTTTATAAATTACTGATGGATTTGGATGTAAAGACCTGTACAAGACCAAAAGTAGTTATTATGATAGCAGAGACATCTAGGAATGGCATTTATTGTTAAAAAGAGAAGATCATTTAATGGCCTGCACCATGCAGGCAATTAAAGCAATAAAGTTATAAGTAATGTAGACTAAGAGAGCTAGAATAGCATTTGTGAGTATTTTTTTGGGTCTGTAGGATAGCCAAAGATGTCCATATAATTCTGCCTTCTCAGTGCAAACCGTATGTTGTGCCATGGTGCACTGTGATATGCTGTGTAGTGGTTGTTATTCATCACACACGGAAACCTGCAGCAGTAATTATGTGTGCTATGTAGAAGGTGGAGCTGGAATAGAATAAAATGAATGCTTTAAAGACATGCTCTCCCACTTGCTGATGGCGGTCAGGGTAAGCTTTTTCCGAATGTGAAGACTGCGTAATTTCTAATTCTTCTTTTGTTCTTGCAGGTCAAGCCAGTTACTCACAGTAGGATCACCGTGTCAGCACGGTTTCGAAAACCTCTCCAGGAGCCCTACACTATTTTGTAAGTAGAATTTTCACTTAGTGAATTGCCATTTCAGGGGTGGTCGTAGTGGTGTATTCACTTCAGGTGAGCTTTGTTTAAAATCCTCCTCCAAGTTATTTTACTTTGCTTTATTTCAGCCTGATTGCTAATGGAAACCTTATTAGCCCTGCAGTGCGCCTCCTCATTCCCCGGAAAACACTGAATCACTGGGATCAGATTCTTGAAATGGTTACAGGAAAAGTTACCCTCAGAAGTGGAGCTGTTCACAGGTATCAGGAAGCTGAATATTTGCAAGATACATTTGGTATGCCTAGATATGTTTCTAAAGCTCCATAGGTAGATACAATGGATCATTCCTATTTTATGGGAAGTTCCACTGTAAGCAAATTAAAATATTGCAAAAAGCCACAGTAGAAATACATTGACTCCAAGTAATTTCAGGTTTCATTTCAACTGCTTCTTAAAAAGAATAACCTCAATTTGCTTAAACTGTTATTTTTAAATTAATATTAATTAATTAATTAATTAGTTAGCAGGCCTGTAATAATGCAATAATAATGCAATATGCTTAGTACTAATAAGTAAGTTACATGTCATAGTAAAATGAATGAGCATGGTAAAGTTGGTGAAGATATTTGGAGTGTGAGATACATGTGATGTGTGTTACTTTTTAATTTTGATAGTTCTTTAAATTCATTGGGGCAAGCAATTTCAAGGAATATACTATAGATTCTTTGGGGTTTGTATACCTGGGCTGAGACTAGGATGTGCTTGATGTTCAGCCCTTAGCCTTCTAATAAAAGCCAAGGCCAAAGTTGTAGTTGGGGTTTGCCGGTTCCGGTATCTCAGCTGTTCTGAGTTGTTGTGGTATCTGAGGAATAGGATATGACCTCTTGGACAGGTAGGTTTCAGTCCCTTAAGGCTTTTACAATGTAAAATAAGTTACCTAAATTGGTATTTGGTCGTTGTTACAAGGTTTAGAGCAAAATGATAGATGTGATGTCCGTGAGAAACACTGCAGTCTAAGTGGGCTGTCAAGGTGTGTAAGCAAATTACTGACATTCCAGTGTTGCCTCATGCAGAGCACATTACAGAAATCTCTTCATCAGGTGGGAAAGGGCCTTTTGTGGGAAATCATTCTTCACAGCCTATGCAATGTCTGAGGCTAAGCTTGCAAAATCTTTCTCAAACCAGTGAAGATGAGGTAGTCTTTTAGTTCTTCTGATTGCTTTCCCCGAGCTGATACAGGTGAGAGAAGATTAAGGTAATGCTATCTGTTGACTATTAGCTCTCATCAAGTTTTTCCTTTCTGCCCTGCACTTATGTGCTCCTATTAGCTGGCTACTTAGGACTTGCAGCAAAGTAAACCTCCATGTGTTGAACCTTTCTGGGTCTGTTTCTCAGCTAGTGTAACTCAGAAGTGAACAAAGTGAGAAAAGACATTTACAACATTCCGATTCTTTCTGCTCTCAGGTTGTTTACCAATTTAAAAATTTTTCACATTTTATTCTCATTACTTGGTGTCACTCTGGTGAAAGTGAATATTGTACGTGAAAGCATTCAATATATAATTAAGATTCCTTTTGAGGATTTCCCTTCGGTGCTCACCTTTAGTCCTTCAAAAATAAGATAATGTACAGGACATTTTTAATTATTTAATGTTTTCCGCTTGCTGGTTTTCTGTTAACTCAGTTTTCATTTTCTTTTCCTTAAAATACCAGAAATACGTATTAAATATGTTAGCAAAGTGATTGTTGTTCTCTGATAAGTTACACATTACTTGCTGGGGTTTACTGAGACTATGTTAGCTTTAGGGGAGATCCGGTAAGACCACTGATGCTGGGAAGATAAAATTTCTCATTAAAGAAGGAGAATTGGACTTAGGAGAACCTGCATTATGTACATGGGACTTTTTTCTTTTCCGTGTTATTAAAGGACTTTAAAAACTACCAAGTCTTAGTTTCATGTGAGGCTCTTTAAAAAAGAAATTATTGATCACCCTGATCAGAATAGCGATGTAAGCAAGAACTATGAGAGGAGATGATGGGAAAGCAGCTTTTCTGCTTGCCAGATTGTTGATGGGGATGGGATGCAGCAACCTGATGGGCAGGTACGGGGTGCATCAGCAGCTGGGAATTTGGGGATATTGTCCCAGAAGTCGTGTCTCTGCTGGCTCCCTTGTCATCCTGTATGCTTGCTTTGTTTTGGCTGTCACTTTTTAGCTTGGATTCAGGAGGGAAAATGGAAGTCCACTGACATCTCACAAGGCAAACCTAGGTCATCCTCAGAAGAAGTGACCACAAGGACATTTTTGTTACATAATACGAGCCAGAGAGAACCCAGCTGGTCTGTGAATGGTTGTGGCCAAGTGGGTGGGTGAAAATTGTGGCTTCAAAATTCAGAAATTGTAAAAAAGTAGCTTCAGAAATTAGAATCACAAAACTTGTGTATGCTTGTTAAGTCAATCGTTAGTTATTTGTTTGAAGATCCATTTTTTAAAAATGCATTTTTGATTTCTCTTTCATCTTCAGAGACTGATTATGTTTGATTTCGCTATTGTGATTATTATTTTCAGGGTAAAAAATACAATTGGAGATTGCCAGCTAATCTGTAACGTTTTTGTGAGTTATGTTAAACAAACAACTTGTGTACTTTAAATATAGCATTAAAACACAAGCAAAATGGAAGATCAGGGGCAAAAAAACCCCAGTCATTTTGTATGTACCCCTCTGTATCTGCAGCCCCATACAAATATATAAACAATTCTTAAACTGTGGTACACTGATTTGCTCATTTTTCCCCTGAGTTCCCGAAGGGAAGTGCAATCTAGCAAAACACAGTGAGATTAATTCAGAAAGAGGCTTCCTGCTGATTTTCTGATAGCTTGTTTTTTTTCATTGTTTGTGTGTAACTGATGTTGACTCTGTCGTAGTGAAACATAAATTGATCTTTGAATTGCTGGCATACCTGTGGAGTGTTTGCACTATGGGGTGCTCCAGAGTTAGCATACCTCTTCTCAAGGAAGCAGCAATGTGATCTAGATTTAAGAAAGCTGCGATTTCACCTTTCAAAATTTTCAGTCTTTGAACTTCGAAATATGTTGCCATGTGGCAGGAGACACACAGAAAATTAGGGTACTTTCATGAGAGTCGTACAGGAAGAACATGGCCATGCCAGAACAAGTGCAGCAAAGGCCACAGAGAGGAAGGGCTTGAAGATGCTTGCTGTGTGAGGAGGGCTGGGACTCTGCAGCCCGAGGAACAAAAGGCTCAAGGGGATCTTTTAAATTTGTGTACATGCCTGATGGAAATGAGTGAAGAAGATGGAGCCAGGCTCTTCTCAGTGGTGTGCAGTGATAGGACAAAAGGCAATGGCCACAAAATGAAATACAGGAAATTTCACTTGAACAGAAGAAAAAGAAATGTGCAGTAATGGTCAGCAAATACTGGAACATGTTGCCCAGAGAGGCAGTGGAGTCTCCATCCTTGCATGTGTTCAAAACATACCTGGAGACAGTCCTGAGCAACCTGCTCTAGTTGCTCTTGCTCTGCAAGGCATGATTGAACTAGGTGGTCTCCAGAGGTCTTGTTCAACCTCAGATGTTCTGTGATTCCTGGTTCAGTAAAGTGCATGATTTTCTTCTGTGTATATTCAAGGTTATACCACCATATGTATAAATTTTAAAATCTCTTTCTCTGTTAAACTGAAAATTTTTGCATGTTATAAGTCAAGGGTGTACTCAAGGTAGCCTCTTGATATTCTTCCCCAAATGTTCATTGTACAGTTGTATATATATTTTCACATCTCCTTGCATTGTATTGAAATTTATGACTACAAAATTTATACATATAATAGCTCCTGTAGAAGGCTTTTCGAAAGGCAGTAAAGATAGCCATTCAACATTCCTGCATTTAAGGCTTAAATGGAAGTTGTTTTTGTTGACTTTTAAATTAAATAAAAATATTGTTGAGTTTTGGACTATACTTCATAGGAAAGGGCTAATTTATTATTGAATGTTCTCTCCTTACTCGATGTTTTGACCATACTGAAATAAAATCGCAAACTTGACAAGGAAGTAAATTCCCCCCACCAGTCCCTGATGCATTTCTTTCTTCTCAAACAGAAGTTATTGTGGTAAAAATCCACCATGAATATGTAATAGACATATTCATTATTGGTAGGTGCCCAAGATGCATGGCTTCTTGTTTGAAGGTAGTACTGTATTTCCTGTTGCTCCCACCAGGTTCCAACCTTCTGATATACACTGTATAACAATATAAATGCAATATTAGTGGTGTGGTCTGTGTTAGGTGGACAGGTCCTGGGCTTTCAGTCATGAATGCCTTGTTCTTCCCAGGTTACTACATAGTTCCCTGATGGAAGGTGGAACTTGGTAGGTCAGGAACTCATGGAATAGATACCTTCCAAGGTATCAGGGGAAAGGTATTGAAGATCTTAGCAGTATAAAGTAATTTATTTCTTTTTAGAAATTATGAGATTATTTCATCTATTATAGCACTTCATACTTCATTAGTTTTATATAAACTGTGATTTAAGTAAGGTTTTGGCTTTTTTGGTTGGTTGGGTTTTTTTTTAAATGTAGTTACTGATCATTGCATGGCATCTGCTGTACTTTATTGGGTTCCATATCTGGAAACTGAACATAGATTTAGTCAGTTTAGATTAACATAGCTTTCAATGCTCTTAAGACACCTAACTGAATTTTAAGGTTTATTATATTTAGCATGTTCATATTTTTCAGACTTTACACTGTAGATGGAAAACTTGTTCAGGATGGGTCAGAATTGGAAAATGGGCAGATTTATGTTGCAGTGGGTAGAGAAAAGTTTAAGAAGTTGCCGTATGGTGATCTACTGTCCAAATCTACAACAAGAAGGCCACAGGGGTAAGTTCCAAAGGTGTGTGATACACTTCTCCTGTGTTTGTGTGTGTCAATTTGTTCACAAAGTGCCACCAGTAAAGTATGAACAGTAAAGTATGAAATTATTATTCCAAGAACGATGCATGGGTTAGTATGGATGCGAAACTTTATTGGCAGCTTCTCAGAAAGTTGAGATAAGAATAAAAAAAGCAAAAATGGAAATTCAGAAGACCAATTCATCTCATTATCTTTCCCTTGATCATGTATCACAAAATTAGTGTCAGAGAAAAATTAATCCACATCAAAGTAATTCTATTTTTTTTCCTTGGGATACAAACATGTACAGCTGAATGAGATTGGGTGCAGCTACAGCAGTTTAGGTCTACTCTTGCATAGTAATGTTTTGTGAAATATGTACTCCCTTAAGTTTTTTTTATGTTTGGGTCTATTTTTTTGTAGGCTAGAAAAATCACAAAATAGAGTCCTAAACTGGGTGTCTCTAAGGAGAAACATTTGTTTTTTGTACCTTTGGAAAACCATTTCATTGAAATAAATGGAAAGAAATGGAAATTGTAAGGAGCATTCACATAGTAATTCATTGGATATTGCTCTGCAAGTTCTTGGTGTATAAACTATGCGTTGTGAGGTAATGCACTTGTTTGAATAAGTTAATGATAATGCATTTAAACATAGTCTAGTAAACAGAATGAGTGATGCTTAGTGAAAACATGCAGTGAAAAAAACAATTACCTCTGTTGCCATAGCCATCTTGGTGTTACCTCCCTCGGTTGTAGATATGTAGTGTCTGTGCTAGTGACAGTGTACACAATTCTAAGATATGGCTTATTTCTGCAGTTCCAAAACCTCTGTACTACCTCCGATTGTGGGATCTCGCAAGTCTAAAGGCAGTGTAAGTATCAAATTTCTGATTCAGCTGAATTCTGGCAGATGGAAAGTCCCTGTCCTTTGGGTTTTAATTAAATCTGAAGAGAAAAAAATCCACAGCCACCTGGCGGCATGTTTATTAAAGCTTGGTGAATCTGGAGTTATTTGCAGTGTCAATTAGACAGAAGAAATTTGAGAAAACATTGTGATAAGGGCTGCTTTGTTTTTTATAAAAGCTTCCGTAGCAAAGATCAGCTGCTATCTTGAGGTCTTTCCTATAAACCTGATTGTATATATTTGTGTATTTATTTATTTATTCAAATTATACACCTAAAGGAAAAACACAGAATCTTTTACAAAACATTTTGCAGAAAATGGTGTTTCTGAATGCTGAGTCTGAAAAAGGCCCTAAACCAGCTTGCAGTCTGATATGTTTTGTTCTAGGTAGCCACTACATACAGAGCTTGATCCTTCAGTGCTTTGTATCCTGTACAGCTATTTATATGTGTACAAAATGAGTCATGGAACCATTGAGGTTGGAAAAAACCTCCAAGGTCATTGAGTTCAATCTCTGACCTGTCACCACTGTGTCAACTAAACCATAGCACAAAGTGCCACGTCCAGTTGTTTCTTAAACCCTTCTAGGAATGGTGACTCCACCACTTCTTTGGGCAGCCTGTTCCAATGCTTAATCACCCTTTCAGTGAAGGAATTCTTCCTCATGTCCTACCCGAACTGCCCTGGCATAGCTTGAGGCATTTCCTCGTCCTGTTGCTTGTTGACTGGGAGAAGAGCCTAACCCCACTTTGCTACAAGAAGAGTCCTCTGTGGATTTAAAACAATGCCAAAACAGAATATAAGTATCTGTGTTCAGCAGTTCTGCACAAGTGCAGTTTACCGTAAAAGTACGTGACAGCAGGGAGTCAGACTCACAGTCTGCCATTATAATTGTGGTAGTTGATCATGTCCATTCACTATCACCAAAACAAAACAAAAAAAATGTCTCTGGAGCCACTAAAGAGAAGTAAGTGGTAAAATATACAAGTTTCTGTTCCATTCTATTGAATGTGTTACTGCCCCATGAAAACTTTCATTCTCCTCCAGCTTCTCTTGACGCTTGGAACACTAGCCCATGTCTCATTTACACAGACAGTGATTTATTAACAAATCATATTAACGTGTTACATCTTGTGACTGTCCACACATATGGATGAGAGATAGCTGCATATAATATGCATGCATGCATAGATTCATCTAACCATTCTTTTCATTAAATGAAACATTATTTTCTTATAATAAATATGTGAAGCTGGAAGCTGTTGAGAATTTAATTGGTCAGAGTATACAGTAACTTGATAAGATATGCTTTTCTGGATAATTTTAGATATCACTTAAATGTATTGATTGTAAATTATTATGTTTCTTTAACACCTGATATCAGTCCTTAATGAAATTTTAAAAATAAGCTTTTTAATTTGCATCACTGATAATTACTTACTCTTCTTTTCAGGGAAATGATCGGCAATCTAAATCTACCATTGGATCCAGTGACCAGGGAGAAAACAGTTCCTCACCTCAGCTTCCCAAAAGGAAAGACAAAAAACCTCAGAATCCAGAGAATTCTGTGTCCAGACGACACTTTTCTAACCACTCTACAAAAGTAAAACAGGCAGTAAAAGCTTCCAAAGGAGTCCTTCAAGATAATGGTCAGTACTGAGATAAACACTGTTGTAGCATAGTGGCTTTTGGTCTTCAGTTAAACCAGTGAAATAGTAAAATAACACACTTGAATAGTTTTTGAATTGTCTGTTTATTCTGTCTAACTAGAATTGCCAAAGTTCTTTCTGCTTAGGAAATGCACCTGTGCATAACCACTACATTCCTGGCTTCATTTACAGAGCACAAGAGGCGGTGCATGATTTTTAGTATAGCTTGGAAGTTAAGCTAATATGGTTCTATCTTTATGCTTTTGATGAAGGAAAATAAAAAATATATTTTGACCATTTTCCCACTGTTCTTCCCTGCAAAAAGGTGAGGAAAAGGAGCTGGTGTTCTCAAAGGACCCCTCGCTGTCCCTAAGGATCCCTGGTTACCTGCCTGGCTCTGTGTAACAAAATGGCTAGACCCTGGGGGAGGAACACAGACAGAGACTCCAGTTAGCTGATAGCTGCTGGGACTAATCACACAGCAGAGGTACTGGAGGCCCTTTCAGAATTTGCCCTGCTCTGTGCTGTGACAGCAGTGGCAGCAATTTGGAAATCTAGTCATAAAAATCCTCTTTGAGAAATGGTTTTTCTTGTCTTATGGTGTGATATTTCCCTTACCCGCATTTTTTGAGAGCTAGAATATATATATACATATATGTATAGCCATATTTGATAGATAGACATGTCAAGGGAGATATTTTTCTCTGTATTTAATGCTGTTGCTACTCCACCTGCTGACAGAATTGGTTGGAAAGCCACTAAGTTTATTGAAGAAGTGACTTCATGCTTCTCACTTCAGCTTTTCCATGTTTTGTGAGTCTTGTGTAACTAGGAGAAGCTGTTCAGCGCAGCAGATTCTCTAGTTTGAGCTCAAGTGTATGTTCAGAGAAGCTCTTGGTTCTTTCTGTGATTCTCTATTTTTCCTCCGTATGTGAAGACCTGTTAGTAAAAGTGGGAGTGGGCAGTTGTAGCCAGGTGCGGTTCAATCTCTTCTCCCAGGTAACAAGTAACAGGACAAAAGGAAATGACCTCCAGTTGCACCAGGGCAGGCATAGATTGAATATTAGGAAAAACTTCTTCACGGAAAGGATTGTAAATTGTAAAACATTGAAACAGGCTGTCCAGGGAAGTGGTGGAGTCACCATCCTTGGAAATATTCAAAAAAGTATGATATGGCACTCGAGGACAAGGTTTAATGGTGAACATGGTGGTGGTGCTGGCTTAGACTTTATGATCTTAAAGGTCTTTTTCAACCTCAACTATTCCATGATTCTAACTCTTGAGAAATTAAAGTCTTTTCACTCACTTCTGACCCTGTGTGGGAGCTCCACTGTAGTCAGAACTTTGGTAGCTTGTAGTGGAGTAGTTAAAAGAAGAGGTACTACACTTACCCCGAATGGTCACCTCCTACAAAGTTGTTGTCTTTTGTGCATTCTGTTCTGGTCACACCTCAAGATGGAGTGACCTGAGGCACAGGCCAGGCAGGCTGTAGGAGCTGTGAGCCGTGCTGCAATGTGAGTATCCTCTTGTCCAGCCAGCCCTCATTGTCAAAGACTGCCCTTGACAGAAAGCCAGGGTTATACCTGCAGAAGTCAGCATTATACCATGGTCCTTATCATTTATCTATCTCATATAATGCAGAGGGTAACCTTTTATCTCATCCAGATTCATGAGGTGTAAAATAGTGTTTCAACAAACCATCAGCACATTCCACCATCCTGTTTGCTTGGGGATAATAAGGTATATGAAAAATTCATTTGATACCCTCCTTTCTGGCCTAGTGCTGTACCATCACGCTGGTCAAAGGTGATCCATTGTCACTTTGTGTGTAATCTGGAACAGGAAGACTGGAAAACCAGATATAGAGACCTGAAATTTTTCTAGCAGCTGTGGGACTGGGGAGTTTTAATGTCAACTCTAATTTTTTTTTTTCCCCAAGGTTTTTGCCTTTCCCTTGGATTCTTTTACTTGTTGTTTTACCTGGTCATTTTGATACCATAAAGACAATATTTCTTTCCTTTATTTACTATGTAACATGCTTAGTTTATTTCATAATTTGTTCTCTTTATTGCCATGCAGCCTTTAAGCATAATCTGCACAACTGTAGTGTGCTTAGTATTAAAATAATGGAAGTGTGTTGAGAACTGAACAGAGCAAAGAATATTGGGGTTTTTTTCCATTTTAAGCATTTTAAGTATTCATTACAAGTTAATGTGGATGCTATGCTACAATTTCGGAACAAGAATGCAGAAGTCAGCATAAAGGGAAAGAAAGTTGAAAGGGAAGAAAGTCAACAGGAAAGAAAGCAAACAGGGAAACTGGACAAATCTTGTTAAAAACTAAAGAGCTGTTGTTTCATTTTTAACAAAAAAAGCTTCATTGAAATGAATGTTTAAAGATACTGAGCTATGGGTTTCAGAATACAAATAACTGGGGATGGCTTCCTCTGGCAGCCAGACATGCTGTGTGCATACTTGCACTTATCCTGTGCCTGTATGCTTTGTTTACGTGTCTGCTGAGGACTCATCATGATTCCCTTTGGGTTTGGAAGGAGCTTATGCTGCTGGGACAGTATGTTGGGATGCAAAGGACAGGCAGAGGGTACAGTCCCTCTTCTGGGGGCACTGCTTCACCTGTTGTTTTCAGTACTTCTTCATACGCTGAAGAACCGCATTAACATCCAGTCCAACTTGAAAGGGCGGAATACAGGCTATGCAAGCTCTTCCCCTTCTCCTAATGTGTGTGCTTTTTAGCGGTCTGAAAAGTCTCCCTGTCAGCAGAGAATCTCCCTTACTCTGTCCTGGTTTGTCACCTTGTCTCTGGGTGAGATGGACCCCCACAGTGGTTGTGTGACTAGTGGGGCTGCTGATGAAAGTACCTTCGAAGCTGGTAATCAGGTTGGTTTATTCTCTCAACTGGCAGTGAAATTAAAATTAAGTTTAGACTGAGTGCTAAAGTATTGGATGTATGAATTAGGTATGTAATTGCTGCCTTACTGCCTTGAATTATGACATTTTCAGGTTCATTTTACAGTGAGGAGTCTTACTCTGAAATGGAGATTTACTTTTGATGCAGAACCAGAAGCCAGCTCCAGGAGCGCAGTGATAATGGTGGCTCCCAAGTACTGTTTTGGTCAGTACAGCTCCACTGTCTATTCTAAAGGCTCATTGCAGTTCCTCAATTGGCTTTGCGGTTTTATTCCAGAACACTCCTTCAAATTCAAAGGCTTTGGATTGAGTAATGGAAACATATATCACCGTCTTAGGAATTTTATTTAATTGTAATTATTATTTTATTTATTTTTTTCCTGATGGACAGTGAAAAAGACTTTCAGCATTTTGGTTGGCTGCACTTGGCTGTCACTGATAAGGGATTAATTAATTTTAATCTGAAACCAATAAACTACACAGTGAGTTTACACATGCATATTTTGCGGTGTATGGAAATAGATAAAAAGGAAATATTCATACTAGAGAATGTATCCTATATTCTTTGCTGTCCTTTTCCCTTCCAGTTTAGCATTGTGTGGAATCTTCTCTTGAGTGCTAGACTGTTTGAAAATGGCTGTTTCCTGGGTCTTAACATCTGAAGAATTATGCACATAGTGTATTTAAAGCTTAACCTAATCTTCCAACTGAGTTTAGTTGGGCTAGCTGTATTTACTTTGAATTTATTTTTTTAATACACTGAGAATTTCACCAGCATGCCATTTATATTACAACTGATCCATGTCATAATCCTCTTAAATCAAGATGATTAAAGAATTTCTTAGAGTTGAAAGCTCTTTGTGGAAGATTTAAATTCACCACTTCTTAGGGCAAATCCAGTAGATTGTGAGCTGATGCTTTGGTGTTTGTTACCTGTAAGGCACACTATTAATGTTGTGATTGGGCTCTCACTGCACTTTTAGAAGCCTTAATAACATTGAATATATTGTATGCAACAGTAATTGCAACTGGAAATGGGAGGTTTAGAGCTTAGGATAGTGCATCTGGTTCAGCAGAATTTGGGTTTATGAAAGTAACACCAAAGGTACATTTAATTATCAGCAGCTTGGTTTGAGGTTTTTTAAAAAAAGACAGCAAACCACCAAAAAACCCCAGCCTATTAATTTTTTGGTTTGTACCACATCCTGTAAAGAGTGTGTGTAGGATCAGGAAAGCAGCAAATTCAGAAGTGTAGCAGAAAATTCTTGGAGGAGAGTACTCTCTTTTAAAGCCTATTCCATTCAAATGCAGTAGTTTAATTGCAGTCCCATGGCTTGCAAAGTAACTCCCTACATAAACTATAAAACAAGTTCTAGAGTTAATAGACTCTGAAGTTTGAATTTTTGCTGTGATTTGGAAAAGTCATAGAGTGGAGGTGGGCTGAGCCACTCCACAGTTTTTCAGATCTGGTTTTGAGTATTATGAGGTCTTAGAAGTTAGTAGTCATTTCAATTTCCTGCTTTTGCTACTGGCTAAAAAAAGGAAGAAAAAGGCCAACCCTTATTTATAGGGAAAGCTGCACAGAACCCCAGGTGTTGCTGTCCTGCTCTGAAGTGGTTTCAGTAAAATTATGGACTTGCCAAAGAGTACGAACCGGGGCTGCCAAATATCTACTCTGCACTGTGAGCTAAAACTGTTGTCCGTGTTTTCCTGCAACAACTTTTAAGATTAAAAACCTGTCATTAAAGCATAGACCATATCACTTCTGTATTGTAAAAGCAGATAAAAAGGCTGCTGAAGAAAGAGAGAGCTTCTCATTTGCAGAGATTTTACAGTTACTAGTTGGCTTATTCCTTGCATAGTAGGAGACAAATCTATAGCAGGAAATGAGAACCCTTTTTGCTGTAGGTGTGTATTGTTACAGTGCTGAATCATGGTAGCCAGAGTGTTCTAATGCCCGTGGGGAACTAAGATGATGATAAACCTTACAGCCACTTCCTTAATTTCTTTAAACACACAAGGAGTTTCTTTGGGTTTGCTTTTAGGGAAGTGAATACCTTGCAAAATGTTAAATTGGG
>VZRR01002857.1:946601-973319 GCA_013398015.1 Oreocharis arfaki | reverse complement strand
GGGGGGGGAATATATATATCTACTTACCAGCAGGAAAGCGTGTTGCTTAATTCCCAGAAGGGGGATGTAAAAGTGTAGTGATGCTCAGTTTGGAATGATGAGACCAGGGCAGACATTTCAGGGCTTTTGTATTTGTTTTGTGACAGTTTAGCCCCTAGCACACAGCTATACTTAAGAGAGGGCTGAGATATGGAACAGGCATGGAATTAAAAAAGATGTGGTTGAATGAGAACTACTTTCCTAATTTCAAAATGCAAATGGTCTTAATTATCTGTTAATTTAAATCAATTAATAAATTGGATGCTTAGAAACATGGAGAGTAAATGAGATGAAGGACCAAAATAGGGAGAAGGAAGAAAAAGCCCTTGTATTATGACACTCAGTCCTTTATTTTTGTAGCTGTTGATGTATAAAGATGACTGAGCTATTGCAGCTTTTCCTTTGCTCCAGCATTACCATATTTCTTATCAGTAAAGGAGAGTGCTGCATACAAAGACAACCTCTAGAGGTCACCAGATGTCAGCATTCTATAGTGGCATCAAATTGTATTAGAAATTAAAAATTTTCAAAAGAGAAGAAGCAATTTTTTAAAAGCTTGAGGCTGTAATAGTATCAAGTGAAGGAAAATATGTATTTTTTAATATTCTCAACAGTTTCATATGTATACTGCTACCAGGTTCTTTTCAATTCCCATGCTTTTTGATGACAGGAGTCACAGCCATGAACACACATGCAAAGCTATGAAAGAGGAAGTGGCTTCTTGTTGGAAATGGGCCTTGTACAACAATGATACTTTTAAATTAAATAAACCTCAAAGCAACCACACACAAAACCAGAAAATAAAATTATGTTGTACACAGGCATAAACAGATGTCCTCCCTATTCATCATAGCAAACTATTCAGTTTTATGAGCCACTTTTTTCTTTTTTACATTTTGTTTTTAATTTTACTTACTGGTTTTATGAGGCAGCCTCTGTTGTAAGTCACATTAATTTTTTTTATAGTCACATTAACTTCCTTCCTTACACACAGGGCTTGCAGTTAGTAAATGCCTCAGATTTCCACAAAATATTCAGGGCAGACTATTATTACACTGACTTTTAAAATTTCTACTATTAAACTTCAATCAATTTAAAATTTGAAATGCATTAATATCTCTATAATTTTGTAATTTTCACTGCAATAAATGTTTTACAGTAATGTTGTTTAGGAAAGGAGCTTATATAAAAGCCATTCATTCCCATGCTTAATTATTTAAAAAGTGCAGATTTCTTATGAATTAGTTTAATATATAACTTAATTAGCATTTAATAAAGTCATATAACCTTGTTTATCAAAGTGTAGAAAAAGAATTCCCACTGAAATACTGAATGGCATCAAACAGAAAATGATCTTTGCATTTTAGCCAGGACTTGCTTGGTTATGTATGCTCCAATTTGTGGTTTCTTTTTGTACATGCTGAACTGAATGCACAATACACTGAACACTGCTGGGTTGAGACAACTAGTAAAATGTTACCACTGAAATGTTGCTAGACAGAATCTTCTGGGCATTTATAAATTTGCTCTTGCTGGTAACTAATCTGTTCTGTACCTATCAGGAGATTAAGAATAATTTTGTAATTAGAAAATATCTAGAAAATTCTCCTGAATGGGCAGTGGAATCCCTTTCACACAAATGAATTCTCAGGCGCTGCAAAGCCAGCAAGAGCTGGCATGGGTAAGGGCCAAGACAGCGTAGGTAACTCTCTAAATGAAGATCTTTGACTTCTAAGAGTCATTGTGCAAGTCATTAAGCAGTCTTAACATTGTCGTAAATTGGACTGGTTTTATTTGTCCATTTGCTACAAAGTCATAGAGGTGAAAAGCTCTGCAGGAATACAGAACCCGCTTCTATCTTTGGTGAAAGCCGCTGAGTACTGAGCCACTTACTTTATGAGATAGACCTTGGCCAAATACAAAATCTGAAACTTCACCCACTGTTTACCAGTCACTATCCTTTCCAAGGTTCTGATCGAAACCTGACCACACTGCCTTTCTCTTACCCGTAGCCTCTGGACTTGATTGCCAAAGACTAAGTGTTCTGGTAACATCCTGCTCATGTGATTTCACTGCCTTTTTCAGCTGAAAATTTCTCTTGTTCTTACTATTTGTGTGGCTCCATTGCTCCTAGCTGTAGAGGTTGGCCGTAAAGTAGGTGCCAGTGTTTCAACAACTGTATCATTTGAATTTACTTGAGGTCCATGAGTTGGTCCATGGCTTTTTTTGAGGCAGTAGTTACCTCTCCTTGGTAGGGCTGTTGCCAGGCTGCACATGTTCCCTTTCCTGGTAATCCTGACAAGGCTATGGGGAATTCAGAGCTCTAAGCCCTCTGGGATCCTCCTGAGATTTCATCACTCTTTCTCTGGGATTATGGAGCTGCAGAAGAGGTGTGATTGTTACCTCTTCTGCAGAAGAGGTGTGATAAAGCACAACTCTTGAAGAAACTCCATAGGAAAGCACTTATGGTTGTAGTTTTCATTCAGCTTGAAACCAAAAAATTCAACAAGAATTCTTTCCACTCTCCAGAGTCTTAATAAGTATTCTTTGTTGGAGGAATAAATATGAACAAGAAATCAGTAAAAATACTTGCCTGAAAACAATGAGCATTTTTTCATTGCTGTTTTTTTGCTGCACTTCTGTATGTGTGGTAGCATCAGAACACAGACATTCAGTTGACGGTAGGTAGCAGTATAACAGCATTCCTCTTCGGAGGCTTTCTTGAAGGAAGATTCTTTTAGGAAGCTTAATTGGCTTGGGTACCTGCTGACTTGTTTTTTTTCCCCCCCTCATTTTTTCAAGCTTCTACTCTTCCACTCTCTAAAAGCCATTTTTCTGCCTTCCAGTCAGTGTGTTGGACCCTAATGCTTCCCTTTTTTTCACCATTATTTCCTCATGTTTCTATTTGCCCTTACACAGTTCCTCATTCCACACATTTTTTCTAACATCACTGAGCCCTTATCATCTCCCTCAGTGTCTATATCCTCCAGCCTCTGCATATTCTCTCTGTCCAGCTGGCTGCTCCTTTCGAATGATCTGTTTTTTGCCCTTCTGCAGGTTCTTCTTCCCCCTTTTTACCTAAATTGCTGAACATGACCCTGCTTTAAAATAATCACAAATAACAGGAGATGTTTGTTTAGGTTACCTAACTTTTCTCTGTTAGGGATATAAAAAATAGTACTGATTTTTGGCTCAAGGTTGTCTGTTGTCCCACAGTGACTCGCAGAACTTGAAAAACTCCCGTATCTTCCTTTTGTCTGGACGCAATGGAAAAATATCCTCACAGAAGATGAGGGAACTTTCAATAATATTTTGCTTGGCCTCTTGACGAAAGCTGCACTTGCTGTGGCATGAAGAACAGAGAACCTAACTGAAATAAATCCTCTGTTTATACTTATCAGCAAAGCTGCAGAGAGACACACCTTCCTTTCTTACCCCCATTTAGAGCTCTTCTGCCTCAGTGTTGCCATGGCCCTGTCTGTGGTCAGTTTTCAGGTAGCTTGAGGCACTAGAAAGTCAGAGTTGGCTCATAAAAGAGGAGTGTGTTTAATCTACAATTTTGTATGAACTGTTTGGAGTAGTCATAAATGTTCCATTTAATGGAAGTGCTGGGAATTTTCTTTTCGGCAAGGTACACCACATATTTCTGCTTCAGTAGAGATTGCAATATAAGCCTATAACAGTACAGGGATGAAGACTTGCAAAAATGTTTCTTCATGTAATTTATGGCATTTTCTAAAATGCCTTCTTGTTTTTTCTCCTTTAGAGACATGTGAAGAAACTGACTAATGATTCGAAGAGATGTGAAATATTGCATCAATAAGATTTTTTCATACTTTTTTTTCCTAAACCAAAAAGCATTTCTGAAGTATTATCTATAAAATATGAGGCAAAGTTACCCAACTGAAAACATTTCCCTGGAAGTAGCTCAGAGCACTGATAATTGTGATTAATGTGGCCTGCAAACTCCTGTTGACAAGATCTTGACACAGAATCACACAAACAAGTAATGTTTTGGCCTTTCATTCAGCTTCCCTCCTCCAGATATTTGTAACTTCACATGCAGAAAGTGTAAATACTTCTGGCTGTAGAGTAGCAATGCTAATAATGTTAACGTTTTAAGCTATTTTCTTAATGCTCTATTTATTCAAATTAATTTTATGTAAATTATTTTGCAATGTTTGTATTTCTTTTCACTTTTCTTAACAAAAGACAACAGTGCATGTCCTGATGTAAGACTAATTGCATTCCTTGCCATTAACTTTTGAATTTTTTTGTTTGTTCAAGTATTACAACTTCCCTGTTTTTCAGTTAGTATCATTTTTTTCTTTGCCTGTTTTGTCACATTTCAGACCTACGTGTTTTAATTCCTTCCCCGACTGTACACATATTTTGGACATTTGTCTTCCATTCTCTTATGCTTGTGCAGAGATAAATATTCTATTTCCCTTTTGTTGTAAATGTTCTATTTTTCTTAGATAATATTTTCAGTCTGTGGAGGAACAGGAATGCTGTTTCTCTTGAGAATGCATTCTGTGCAAGACAATGAACACTGGTATCCCTGAGAGATGCTGCAGTGTTGTGCAGAATTCTTTTCAACTAGTATTTTTTTATCTATGACCAGCTTTTTGAGCAAACACCTCTTAGAAAGTGCTTGGAGGAAATTCCATGGAGAGTTCAGATTTTGCTTATTGAAATCCTGCTGTTACTACCTTTTTGGGCACTCTCATTTAAATGAGAAATATGATTCCTTATTGAAACTTCTTCCCACAGTCTTCTTCCCTCTTTCTTGCTCCCTCCTGGTTCCATGATGATGTTTTTTGAAAATACTGTGTGTCTGTCTCCTTGGGTTGTTCAGCATAGCCCTGAGGCTGATCTGCTCTTCTAAGAAGAGGTGCTTTGAAATCGAGAATCCTCAGCTCTTGAGTGGATTCGGCCTCTAGGGCCAACACATGTTCATCTCCCTTGTACTTCTTCTTTTGCCCTGCTGGAGTAAAACCTGATGAAAATAGCCTCTGCACCAAAATCCTTTTACCTCTAGAGGCCAGACAGTCCGCATTTTGGTTGAAAGACTTGGGGACCTTGAAGGCAAAGGTGTTATTACAGAGTCTAAATGGAAGGATGGTGATAATAAATGCAGTTCTTTCAGACACTGAGTTGACTTTTTATAGTTCAGTGAGCCAAGGAACCTAGGGCAAGATTATTTTCTTATGTACTTGAGGGAAGGTCTTGAAATAGGAGAGTCTTCATGGTGGCTTTTAAGGAACACATTGCATTTTCTTCTCAGAATATGGTGGAAATCTATAACTCAAATGTCTGTGATGAGAGGCAACAATGATAATACCAGGTAAGAGAAACGGAACATTCTGTCCCTTAGAGAGCTCAGAAAAATGGGAAATGTGAAGTGCATTGATTATTTGAAAAAGTACAAGTAGCATCTGTTCAGATGCATTATGTTGTTATTCTCAACCACTCCATGTTTTTATTGCTGATTTTGTCAAAAAACCCAAACAAGTCTCGTCAAACAAGATATATACAGGTAGATTTGTAATAAGATATATACAGGTAGATTGTCCAAGATTAATCATACTGCCAGCAAGTATTGAATGTCCTTAGTTGGTTTCGATGGAACATACATGCACATGCATTATATTTAATAAACCCCAAGAAAAGGGAAATTAAAAAAGAAAATTATTATTTTCATGTGAAGTGTGAAGATGAGATCTTGAAAATGATTTGTGAGATGTTTAGGATAAGAATCCAACCAATGATGCTAAGAGCCCTCTGGTATTTCCAACAGGGATATTTTCAGAGGACAAGTAGTATAGATCTTTTGGTAGGGTGGGGAGGCTCCAGCAGGGCTGATGCCTAGGTAATCAAGTTGGTCTGTCCATCAGGAAATCTCTCTCCTAAGATGCACCCAGCAGAACCACTTCAGAATTTCATTGTGATGTACCACAGACACCCCCATTTCTGCCTCTTCATTTCAGACTGTGAGAATGGCCTTCATTTCTGGTCCTCTGGGCAGTGGCTGTCAGGGAACTTCTAGGCCATCTGGCACCTCCCCTCCAGTCAGCCATTTGCAGTGGTATGGTGCCTCAGAATTTGTTCCCAGGGCAAATTCTTCCCTTGGCTCTCATAGTGATGAGAAAGTTACTGGAAAACTTAACTTCCAGAGTAGTCAGTGCTGACTTTTTATGCAGATGGATTCTGGATTTCTCTAGGTCTTGGGGTTTTATTCATTACTTTTCTGCCAAAATGGTTCTGTGCTACACTAAAGCTGTTTATTTAACAGCGTCCAGCAATGTGGATCAATTTGCATGGTCAGTTGATATTACCAAATTCAGATCCTTTTATGAAGGGCTAAAAGGCAGTCAGAAACAGGGGAAATATTTTTTCCTATTTCTTACTGTAGTTACGTATTGTGCTGGATATGGACATATCTTCACCTTTCCTAGATCAATGGAGAGAATTGATTTGGAGTAATCCATGCTTTTAGTTTCTAGGCTGTTTTCGGTTCAGGGGAAGACAGAGAGGATTGTATGTCACCTGGAAATTGTTTTCTGTATTTACCTGTCTTCACTTTCCTAATTAGCTGGTACCGACAGACCTGTGTGGGAAACTTCAAAGACCCCTAGTTACCACTTACACTTAGGGGGAAAGAAATTACTTAAACTAAATGGTGTAAAATCTTTGCAAAATTGAACTCCAATGTAACCATTAATCCTTGTTGGCCAGGAGCATGTGCTTTTTAATGTGGTTGTGGAGTTTCAGCCATAATTCAACTTGCATATGCCCATAGCTGAGGAGTAGAACTAATCCAGCTGTTTATCTTAATTTTTTTAACCCTGGCCTGGTTCAGCATGTTTGTTTTTGATTCAGAGACTGAAATTCTTGATAGATGTATGTTCTAATGCTGTTTACTAAAGGTTACTATAATTTACTGTAGAAACAGAAGTATTATGTTGTTGTCATAATGTGTTAAGTTCAGATTCACTCTGGGCCTTTGTCCGAATTGAAGGAACTTCAGATCAAGGACTTCATCCAGTTCCCTTTCTCTTTGCCTTTTCTCCCCCCTTCCCCAAGTGGTGTATTTGTTGTACAAGTATTTGTTGTTAAAAGGAAAGAAAACCAAATTGATGATAATGGGAGACTGAAGACTTCCTTGAAAGAGCTGTATGGGGAACGATGGGTCAGCTCAGAAAGCTGTTCTCAGAAGTAAAATTAAATGTGCAGTTCAGTAGTTGAGCCACAATGTGTCAGCATTGGACTTCACTTCCTTCCATGCTATCTTTCCCATTATAGGTGAAGATATTTACAAAGCCAGAGAAGAGGGGTCTGAAATGTGGGGGGCAGTTGAAGTACAAGAAGATGAAGATACTCTTGTGGAAGTTCCACTGGACCAGGTAGTGACTGAGCTTTAAATAAATGTCTTTTTTTTTTATTATTATTAGGATTATAGATTGTGTGTTGTTTTTCTTTCCTCACTTTCTTTCTAGTGTACAGCATAATTCTGTGGGGATGACTGTAAGCTTGATGATACTGCTCCCTTTATGGCAGCTTTAGCAAATCTTCCTTTCTGTGTTAACGTGTCAAATGTCAGTTACCTTTTCATCAGCTTCAGAACTGCTCTGAGAGTCCTTATAGAGCCTTAGAGAATCAAGACTCCCTACTGTTACATCCTACCAAATAGGTTCACCTAAATTGCAGTCTCTTTATACTGATAGAGCAGTATTCCTCCAATCCTGGACCACAGCAGGTGCGGATTTATCTGATTTTTGTTAAAGCTGACAGCACTTTGTTCTGTTGGAGCAACAGGGTGCTTCGTTGGCCAATTTTTTAATCCTAAGATTTATGTGCAATAAACAGGTCTTGATAACTAAACATAAGACTATATCTCCCTTGTTGCACTTTGATTTGTACTCCTGTGGACTGAAATAACGCAGGTAAATTGAAGCTTATTGCAAGTAAGAGAAGAGTAGAACTGCTTAAACTATTTGCTGAAAAAGTATGTGGGTTTTTTCTGCTAACAAATTGCTCACAAGACAGTCCTCTTCTTCATTTTATGTTTGTAGGAATTTGCTAACTTGTTCAACTTTGTTTCCAGTCCACAAGCTGTTGCATTGTGCTTTTGTCTGTTAATGATGGCTTGGGGCCAATCACTTTGGCCACGAAATATTTTTGATCCATGCTTTGATGCAAGGAATCATAGTTTATCCAAAAGGTTTCTCAGGCTAAAAATGATCTCAGTAACATCAGGAATTCTTGGGCATTTTTATGACTTACTGATGGTCAGCAGTGCTGAGGACTGGTTGTTAATGTGAGACTGTGAACAAATGGGAGGAGTTAATAGTGTGTAAATACACTTCAATTACCTGGGGGAACCCGATGGAGCATAAACAATCCAGGAGATTTCTGGAGTATGTTGGAGGCAGGTTTTTTATATAGGTAGTGTGAGACCTGGTTGGGTGAGGCATTCTGCTGGATTTGCTTCTCAAGAATAAATAGAAACTTGGTGGGGATGTGATAGTGGCAGCCTTAGTTGCACTGGCCATGAGATGGTAAGAGTTTAAGCCCCTGAAGAAAGTGGGGATGGAAAATAACAAACTAAAAATCCTAGAAGTTAGGAGAGTTGCCTTTGGCTTGGTTGGGAAACTGGCAGCACGATCCTGTGTGAGACTGCCCTGAAGTGTGGAAGAATTGAGGAGATCTGGTTGATTTCTGAAAGAATCTTCCTCAAACCACAAGAGCTGTCCCCAGTGTGCAAGGAAACAAACAGGCATAGCAGGAGACCAGTTAGAACAGAGGACTCCTGACCTCACACTAAGAGAAGTAGAAGAGGGGATGGACTCCTAAAGAGTAGTATGGAGACATTGCCTGGATGTGCAGAAATGGAATTGAGAGAGCCAAAGCTTGGGAAACTGGTGCGTGTGATTGGGAATAACTAACATGGATTTACTATGAACAGATCATACTTTACCAATCTCATTGCCTCAGTAATGAAATAACTGGCTCTGTGGAGGAAGGGAGAGCAGTTACTGTCCTTTATCTTGCTTTCAGTATTGACTTCCATACTTGTAGGAGAAATTGCAAGAAGGGTGGTAGATGAGGGGAGGAAGCTGTCCTTAATGAGGGTAGGGACTGGATTTGGGGGCTGAAAGGTGAAAAACTGTCTGGTTTGGTGAGATTTAAAAGGTCAGCTGGTTGAGATTTACCTGGTACGTATTTACAGATGGTGGACCTCAGGCTTTGATATTGGATCTGAGACATTATAGTATGTTCATGGGTAGCATAGATGATGGCATGGGACACAGCCTTATTCAGGCCCAGCTGTCATTATCAGGTGATATGCAGGGATGTCTTTCAGAGCAATCTCAACAGCTTGAAGGAATAGGATGACTGGAGCCTCATGACATTCAACAAGAAAGAGAGGTACAAAGTTGGGCACCTGTAATGCAGTAACTGTCTCAGTACAGTCTTGACACAGGTGGGCTAGAAAGGAGCTGCAGAAGGGGCCATGAAGCTCCTGTGGTGGGCAAGTTGAGTCAGCAGTGCTCCCTGTGGGGAGGAGGTGGACTGTGCAAGCTGGCCTAGTAAAAGCACAGCCAGCACATCAAGGTCACTGATTATCTTTCTTGACTGAACATGTCCAAGGTTGCATCTAGAGTGTTTGTCCAGCTTTGAGTCCTTCCCAGCAGAAGAGAGATACTTAGAAACAGGAGAAAGTTCAGCACAGCAACAAACTAAAAAGTTTAAGGGCTAGAGCTTATGATACTATTTAATTGCTTACTAAATAGTGCTTACTATTTAGTTGGCTGATTTTTTTTTCGATTTATTTGTATTGTGTAAAAGAATACTAGACATATACACCTTTAGTTTGTGTACTGCTTGGAAAAAAAAAAAAATCCAGCCTGAGGGGAAATAGATGTTTTATGAATTTATTAGCCATTTTGAAGAATGGCACCATACCATCTGAAAAAAATATGGATTTTATCGTAGGCTCCTGTTGCTAAGAAAGATCATTCTCATTATTTATTCACTGTAATGGGAAGAAATGTTGCTCAGCTGTTTTGCAGACACTGTTCTTGAAGGCACATGAATCGGGTGATAGAGGCAACAAGAACATGACTGTCTTGGTCCCTGATAAAAGGAATGCTACAGCTGTGTCTTTTCACAGCACATACCTGCCCCAGCCTCAGAGTCTTATATGCTGAATGCCATTGGGCTCATCAGCCCTGTTAATTGTGATTGTCCTGGTGAGGTGTCGTGATAATTAGGATGTGTTGTGTTATACTGATAGCACTGACATTGGGGAAGAACATGCCGGCTGTTGTCTTAATCTTTGTTTCTTATGACATCCTGAAGCACATCCTGCTCTGGTCTTGACAGTGTAATAATCAAATTCAGAAATGATTAGCCTGTTTATTGGCCTCTGAAGGTGTGTAAAGAATTCCTCTGGGTAGTGTAGAACATTTGGCTGTGTAAATTGGGTTGTCAGGCCTTAGTTTTTAGGCTGACATATGAAATCCAACCCTGGAGACGGCTGCCTTACTTCTCCACAGAGAACCTACAGCACAAGCAGTAGCTCTTTGTGTCTCACCAGTGTGCCTCAGCCAGTGGATGTTGACCATCCCTAGGGAGGTGAAAAACTCTACTACCACATGTCTGTCTGGCAGTGGAACTGTTCACACAGTTGCCAGGGAGCATCAGATGCACTGGCAAGCTTGCAATGCTAGGAACCTGCTGGATACCTCTAAGCTTACGTACCAAGGTCCATTCATCTTCTTCAGATGGAAATATTTTTGGCTTGCTACCAACAGATTTTGCTATCTGGACAAGGAACTGGAAGCAGGTGTATTTGATGGGGAAAAAATATTAAAAAATCAGTCATGCACACTATGAATAATCTGATTTTCAGGTTTCCATAAAAACCAAACAAAGCACCAAAATTTATTGCAACACAAGCCATGGTTTATGTATAATGTTAAAACTTCATGTATAGTTTCCTTGGTAATCTGGCAAGAAGCCATGTCCTTCTGACTAGCATGGGTTACTTTTTATTCCCAGATAACTAAGGTCACTCAAACCTTAGAAGCATTTAGCATTTTACATGTTCAGGTTCTTATTAATGACCATTTTAAATTGTTTTAAATTCTGTGGTATAAAGCTTTTTTAGCTTTTTCTTATCTGCACTGCAGTTTCTGTTATTGCTAGAAATATGGGAAAGGACAGCCAGCCAGGGCTTGACTATCTTGCACACTGCATAAATATTTACATGCCAGCTTTCACTAGAATGCTGGCACTTCTGATAGGCTATCATTTCCATCAGCCACAATAATGAGGTGGTGAAGATAGAGCTTCATATTTTTTTCTTTTTATGCACCTTCCCTGTCTTGCTGTTTGAAGTACTCAGTTGAACAAATGCCAGATTAGCCATTAACTAAACCTAGTGTTACACTGGCTAGACTCTTGCTTATGTCCTGCTTTATAAAATGTTGTCTGCCAGCTGCAAGCACATTAAAGGAACAGGGTTTGCTTTACTCCAGACTAGCTGACAGTTGTAATTGAACATCAAGGAAGAAAAAAATGAGTATTTTGCCTTAAACCAAACCAGACCTTTCTGTTCTATATTCTGTACCAAGACTTCACCTCCCAAATACAAAATGATTAGTTTCTTCTTTTGACATGCAGGCTTACTCCAAGTTGGTTGTTTGCATCACTGTGTCAACATTCGTGGAGACTGATGACAGACTATGAAATCAATTGTGCAAATAGCAAGGGAACAAGGTGGTTTCGTTGCAGTTCTTGACAGGGAGGCAGCAAAACAATAGTAGTTTCTTCTTGGAGATGGTAATTGAGTGTGTTGCTTTGAATTTGCTGGTAATAATGCAAATATGTTCAAAGTAACTCCAAAAGAAAAATTTCTAACTTTTAAAGTTTTCAGAAAAAACTACTCTTATTTCTTTTATTCTATGTAAGTTGTAAAATACAAAAGCAGCAGTTTGTAATGATAATACTGAAATAACAGTGCAAGTTTCCACTGGTTTATCCATTTGCATAAGCATGGTTGTTCTTCTCCCATGCTGAGCCCTTGGGAGGTGGAGTAAGCATGGGAGTTCTGAGATCCAAAGTTATCCAGTGCATGACCCCATAAGGAATTCAGGCATGTTGTGCCAGCCTGCTTTGCCATGGGGTATATGATACTGGCTATTAAGATGTGATGTAGAAAGAGTCTGTTTGTGTTGTGGTTTTGGTTTGTTCTTTGGGTTATTTTCCCCCTCAAGATTCATCATCCCCATCTGCTTCTCTCCTTCTGTGTTTATTTGTAAAAATTAGTGGATGGTAAATTCATCTTAACAGGTACTGGTTTGGCTTTTTTCTGTAGATGTTCACATTCTTGGTTCTTTCATTATCCATCTGCTTTCCATTTTTACAGACATGTCCACTGATTAATGCAGTCCTCCACTCATTATTTCTCATTTCCTGGGTTGTGATGTGATGTGAGATTGTGTATCTCCCCTAAGTGAGCTGGAGCTGGAGTGTATCATCAGTAGCAGAAAATTTTGCACCTTTCATTTGCAGTTTTCATTATGGAGTGTACATTTTGCTTTAGAGACCCAAGATTCACCTCAGTGAGCAGAATAAAACGTTTATCTTCTCCATTGTGGAAGGCAAAATGTTAAAGTTTACATTGATTCAACATTAAAACAGGCTGACTGCTTGAAGAGACATTCTTTGATTAAAAAGGCTACAGCTTTTCATGAGGAAACATTTTGCACTACATCAGTAAGGATTTCAAAATGGCATTTGGAAAGAACACGTGCAGAACTTCTTATGCTCAAATTTCGCTACAAATGATGCAGCTGTAATTTAAGCCTTATGAATTTTGAGTGCTGACAAGCCAGCAGATAATATTTTGCATTGCATGTTCTTCTTTCAGCTCCACTGATTTACTCTTAATGTTGTTATTGTTTGTCTGTGTGAGATAGGGAAACTTACTCTGATTGGTTCCTTGCAGTTCAGAATGAGAAGGGAGATCTTCTCTCAGCTTCTGCATTGGGTGACTGTGATTTCTGAAGCAGCAATGCCTGATCTTGTCTTCAGAGGTTTGTGTGGCCAACAGTTGAAGGGCCTTCACTTCTTCTGAGTAAAGCCTGCAAATGCAAATCTCCTGTAAAATTGGTTTTGATACCTCTTTGAAAAAAGTTTCCTCTGTGTAACCCTGTTTTCAAAAATTTCAGCAATCTTAGAGCAGGCAGTTTCTCAAAATGCTTAACTTAAAAGGCATTTTTAATTAATTATAGAAGAGCCTGTTTCTGGAAAAAATAAATTCTGTATTTTTTGCAGTCTCAGTAGGACTTCTTTTTAAATGCTTAACAATTTTCTCATTATCTACAGGGATGCTCAGCAGATCATACTGTAT
Source organism: Oreocharis arfaki (assembly GCA_013398015.1). Classification (NCBI taxonomy): domain Eukaryota; kingdom Metazoa; phylum Chordata; class Aves; order Passeriformes; family Paramythiidae; genus Oreocharis; species Oreocharis arfaki. The sequence goes on along the minus strand of VZRR01002857.1, from coordinate 959,857 downwards.
TGTAGGAAATAAAGTTTAGGCAAATTCTAATGAACACATGCAAAATGTTGTGGGGGAAAAATAAACATAAGTGCCACTGAAGTAGATGGAAAAAAGTATTTTTGACTTAGTTACATGTTAGAAAAGTAAAGATCTGGTCAGATCATTAAATCATTATATAGTTTGGGTTGAAAAGGACCTTAAAAATCATCTCATTTCAACCCCTCCACCACAGGCAGAGACACCTTTCACTAGACCAGGTTGCTCAGAACCTCATGATCCTGTCTGGAACACTTCCAAGGATGGGGCATTCACAGCTTCTCTGGGCAACCTGTTCCAGTTCATCAGCACCCTCACAGGAAAGAATTTCTTCCTAGTAGCCAATATAACCCTGCCCTCTGTCAGTTTGAAGTCATTCCCCTTGGTCCTGTCACTACATGCCCTGGTAAAAAAACCCTCTCCAGATTTCACAAAGGCCCCGTTTAGACTCTGGAAGATACTCTGAGGTCCCTCTGCAGCCTTCTCCAGACTGAACACCTCCAAGTCTCTGAGTCTGTCTTCATAGGAAAGGTCTATGTCCCTCTTATGCTGGGTGGGGGCCCCAGAGGGCAGTGCTCAAAGATGTTGGCTTCTCCATCATGGCTGTATTGTGATTAAGGAATTAAATATGCTTCCAGTTACTACACAATGAAACTGATGAAGGGAGTTTGAAAAGCTGATTTTTCTACACTTACAGTTCTTCAGTTTCCATTCATTCTAGTTAGACTTCTGGGTGCTGTGATATTATGAAAAATTAGACTTTGTGGATTCAGGTGCTGCATGTGTTGTAAAAAAATCCAAAACATGATGCACCCATCTCATAAAAAAAGTTGGAGTTTAAATGTTGTGGGGATAAAGACTTTTTGCCTTCAGGAAAAACAGTGCATTTTGTGCGAAGGTGGGATCTATGTGGGAAGTGTAAAACTGTTGAACCTTAACTATTCATTTGCTTGTTTTTAAGAGCCTGGGTTTTGTAAATGATGTGGAAGAGAAGAGGGCTGCTGTCACTTAGCAACACTTTCTGGTTCAGGAACAAAATGTTTTGCTGTTGGAATCTGTGCAGTGCTGCTACGAAACATTCCTGAGTAGGAGCAGGGGAGCTCTGTTCTGGAGAGCTTTGGTGCAATCGAAGTCAAGTGTTCCTGTTGCTGTTGTGAGATGTATTCATGCCGCTCTTCATGACCATTAAGCTTTTTGTTGTCTACCTCATTGTTTGTCTGCTGTGACCATTAGCCAAGTAAACATTTCCAAATAACTTCAATAAGGCAAAATTACGTTTTATATTAATGGTACAAAATAATTTCTGCCTTAAATGATTTGTGATACTGCACTTTTCAGTATCAGACATGTACAAACCTTGTGAGAGGTTTACATTAGCATCCCTAGAGGAAAAGAAGCAAAATGCTTCAATGTCTGAAGATTTCCTGACTTACTGCTTTTGAGTGATGATGGCATTTGGTAATGTAGCTCTTAATGAATGATAGCGTAATGAGAGTAATTAGAATACATATTTCTTTTTTAAACACTCTGTTTTTGCTGAGATTAAAAATTCTGTCAAGCAGTCATTCTTCTTGAATGCAAAATGAAATTGGCTCTGTTCCTCACCAACCTGTTAGTTAAGTCAGGAGGTTTCCAGAAGGCAAGCTGGGCCCATGTTTCCAGCAAGAAGCTGAGAATTGCTTCAGTTTTGCCATGTGCCTTTGGTTGAATATGCTTTCCAATGTACATATACAAGTCTTTTGTCAGTGAGTCTTTTTATTGCTAGTCCATGGCAAGCAAAGAATTGTTCTCACATTCACGAAGGTGTAGTTTGAAAACTGGTTATTTTAACTAATGTGCTTTCAACCATGAAACTGCAAAAGCATCACCTTCACTTAAAAGATGCAGCCAGCAATACAAAGAGGAAGGTTACTTACTATTTTCTTTCAGCCATTCAAAATTACAGACCTTATTATGATTAGTTCTGGCTATAGGAGGAATGGGGATAATCTAGCACACTGACTGGAAAAGTTTCCTCTTCTAGAACTCACTCAATTGTGAAAATTACCTTAAGGTATAGGAATGCTTCTCCAGTCCCAGTTCAGGTTGTTCTTTTGTTTTCTGAGGTGTGTAGACAGGACTAAGGTAATGCAGGAACATTTATTCTGCAGTTCATTACAGTATCCGTGTTTAGTTACACTGGGCTACAATTGGCTGGTTGCTTCCAACATGATTTTTTGAGGTGCCTCTTGTGCTCTGTTAGGATCCTTGATATCCGTATGATAACTGTGTTGCAAAGAGGTGATAGACCTCAGGCACTCAGGCCTGGAGATATATCCAGAGCTGTTTCTCTGGGTTTGAGATGCCCTGAGCTTTTACAGGAATCACAAATGTGAGGGACAACTTCCTGTGAGCCAACACAATGGCCAAAGGCTGAAATCTTGACTTCTGAGAAACAAGAAGAGCAGCACAGTCCCACATCTGTCCTGGCTATCCATCCAACACATTCCATACAGGAAGCTCTGACTGAGAATATTTTGGTTATTTTATTATCACTTATAAAGGTGAGTCGTGAAAAGCTAAAAGGCAAGAGGAAATATCACTGCTTTCCCATCAGTATACAAGGTCATTGCTGACTTGAGTCTGATAATTTTTGCAAGGATAGGTAGGTCTCTGTCAGCATACCTGTTTTGCTTTCAGTGTGCCCTTCCTGATTTATTCTGACTGAGAGAACACGGTTTGTGGTGACTTTGGTGCATTTATGATGGGCAATTTTTACAGTCATAGGTGGAGGGATGGCTGGACTACATCAAATTTAATGAAAAGGTTCCCAGTGACTCCAGGAGACTTTAAATTACACCCTGACCCACCAAGTGCTTTAATGTAGGCTTTAGTTCACTATTTCAGATTCACTGCTATCACTGAAACTGTTCAAGAAGGTCAAGTTAAGCATGTACAGCATTTACGGGCTTTGGACTATTAAGACCTCTGGTTTTCTCCCTTTTTCTGTGTTCCTCCCTGCATGTATATATGCAGATAAATATTCTCTTTCCCAAAATATGAAAAATACAAAATTTGCTAAGTATACCTCTTTCTCAGTGAAGAAGGTGTACTTAAAATAGAGAATGCTAATTTATACATAGCGAGTGGGTCAATGAGATCTCAGTAGAAAGTATCACACTTTTTTTATGTAAAGAGCAATGTACTGTTTGGTGAGAGATTTTGGCCTTCAGTTTCCTCCCTACAGTCCTGTCTGAGGTCTGCTGCACATTCTGAAATGCAGGCAATGGTCATTTTCACATTTTGAAGGCTACCTTTGATTCTGCATGCAGAGGGAACCGTAGTACATTTTAGATTACCTTGTGGAAGGTCTTTTCCACTGGATCAATGTTGACTTTTAACTTGTTTGAGATGTCCATTCTTATGTAGTGTAGCTTGAAAGGAGATTAAATGAAGAATGCATTTTGCTTTCCAATTATTAGATGAAAACATGGATTTTTGTCTGTAATAGCAATAATATTGTAGTAATATGCTCAGCTATCTTGAAATTTTCAGTTAGTATAAAAACATTATAGTTGCACTGATGGGACTTGTTTTATTCATATTTTTTCTACTATTATTTTTCATGCAATTTAGCTTGATTGGTCAAGTTAAATTAGTTGGAATTTGAATGTTATTTCATGCCAGTTCTATGCCTTGTGAGCTTTCAGTGAGTTTCTGGGTACAGTTCAATACTGCTGTGTTTATCTTCTATGTTGCTCAGACCTAACGCTTAAAAAATTTGCATCCACACCTATTTTAGGCAGATAAGGTCAAATGGGTCTAACTACCATAGCACTTTAGGAAGTCACTGTCCTTCAAATGTCCATTGTGCTTCCATGCCAAAGACTGCTTCCACAGCAGTGAAACCAGTTAAAGTAGTGGGATACATATGCTTACACCATGGTGTAAAGCCTACACACTTTCTTCTGCAGTCTAGAATGAGCCACCATACTAAAGCTGTGCAGGCAAGGGCCTATATTCTCTTTTGCTGGAAATTGTGATATCTTGGATAACTACAACAGTTAACTTAGAAAGTCTGTGTTGACGTTTCTTAGCCTCTCTTAATTTAGTGTGTGTAATGTCATAGCAAGCAGGTGTCATTAAGTAAAACCAAACACATTTTTAGCGAGTGGTGTCTGGTACCTTTAATTTTCCCACCCTCTCCTGTTTCTGGTCAGAATCCAGAGCTGCTAAACTCCTTAGCGGACTGAAAGCAAATTAGTAGATAACATGCCTAAGACTAGCAGGTATCTTCTGAGAATTTATGGATCTACTGATTCTTTGCTATCTTTTTGTGCTGCAGGTTACCAAGGTTGGATCATGTTTGCTTTGGATGGTGCCTTCTTTGAAGGTTTCTGTAAAGACTTGGCTTGTTAAAGTTTTATTTTAGTGGTAATAAGGCCAGTTTGATGTTACTAGATGAAAGTTCAGAAAGACTTGAATAAAAAACACATAGAAATGACTGTACTGCAAAAATAACTTTCGGAGCCATTATTTACCTGGTCATGTAACCATGTAGTATTCCCAGTAATTTCTTATTCTGTGGATTATTGCAACATAATAACTTGTCCTTTTTGCAGCTGTGCCAATGTGGCATTGTGAACTGCCATAATAAAGTTGTCTTATGTTGCTACTTAGATATCAAAGCAAAATCAAGATGTTTCATCAAGAGGCTTCAATAAATTCTTACTGAACTGGCTTTTATTAATACATTGAAGGTGATGAGAGAGTTCTTTTGAAATGTTAGGATTAGTGAGGAAAAGAAATTTTTAGAAGACAACTTACTTCTCTGTAGCAGATAGGTATTTGCATAAAGGAGCTACTGAGGACAGTAAAATTCCAAACAGTTTTGATTAAGAGATAATCAATTGCTCTCAGCTTGTTTGCTTTAGATTTAGAGTCTGATGAAGCTGGGTGGGAGGCAGACACCTTGCCACTCCTGTGGGATTTTTTCACTTTATTTTCATTCATGCCTCAGCACAAGTATGTAAATAATCTTGGTAAGTGGGAGCATTGGTTGACTGAGTAGTTAGGTGACTCTTCAAAGCTGAAACTGAAAGGCAAATGACAAAAACCAGACAGTTTGTGCATCTGTCTCCCAGACTGTCATGAGACGATGCTGCCAGCAGCTTTATCCATAGTGAGTTTCTGATAACTCTTCTACAAGGTGAGGCAAGATCTTGTTCCTTCTGGCTGCTGGTCCAACTCTGTGTAGGAAAAAATTGCTGCCAAATGTCCAGCAAATCCTAACCAAGCCACCCTACACAGGGGTCTTTGGGAAGGGGAATGATGTCTTGGAAGTGACCAGTAGTAGGTCTACCTCATCTCTCTAACTACTTTTCTCTGTATACAAAGAAGACAAGACCGATGGGTATGGCATGTCCTGGTCCATAAGTAAAATGCTTCTTGGAGTATGGTTTGTGGGCTAGTAATATATGGTATTTTATTGTGACTGGACATTATAAACAAGTACATACTAAATGGTAGAAATTCAGAGAACCTGGAGTAGCTGGAACAGAGTAAGCTGTTGCTGTGTCAATTAAATCTAGCTCATTCCAGATGTTTTGGGTGTAGTCAAATGGATTAAACCCCATCAAATAAATTTAAATCTCACCAACACATTTTTTTAAACAAAGAATAAAAGGGCATTACGGGGTGTAAGTACAGGAGCATAATTTTCTGTCCATATAGACAAACCTCAAATTTTACTTACTCTTACTCTTTTACTTACATTACTTACTCTTCAGTAATGATGTAATTGTGAATTTGGTGTCTATCATGTTTCAGAATTGCATGGAGCATTCTGATTTAAAATGCCTCATAATGCTGCTGCTTTTCCTTTCACCAGAGACCAGCAGAAACTGTAGATGAAGAAGAAAATGCAGAAGAGGAAAATGACAGGGGAGAGGAGGCATATAAAGGAGAGGAAGAATATCCAGAAGTGAATGGAGAGGAAAGTGGGAAAACTGTTAAAGAAAGAACTGAAGTGGAAGAAAACAAAAAGAAATCAACTGAAATTTATGAAGATGAAGCAGGAGAAACACAGAATGTTGACCAAGCAGAGGAAGAGGAACTTATCCATTTAAATGGCAAGAACAATGAAGGAAGTGGTGAAGGAATGAAGCATTTGAACTACCAAGGTGATCTTCAGCCTGAAGAAGAAATAAAAGAGGATTCTGGCAGTCAGAAACAGGTGAGTGTTTATTCTTTCAAACTGTTTTTCGTATGTTTCTGTACCTCATTCATCTCAGCCTTATGCTTCTTATCTGGTCTCTAAGTAGTTAATTTCTGATAAAGTCCTGAGACCATTTATGAGAACTTCAGTTTGTGGAAAAGTTGTTTCCATCTGTATAGATCAGTTACATCAGCAATTACATTATATGCCCTCCCAACTGAGAAAGCTGATGTTTCTCACTATTCGATGAATCTACATCTGCTGCTTTCCTTAGTATGCTGAATTTTGAAAAAAGTAATGAAAAAAATTCTTGCAGTTTCCAGAAAAGCAGAATCATTATATATTTCCACACTACATTGTCTTTTAGGACAGAGCAGAAGGGTGTGTTCATGACACCACGGTGCCTTATTTTTTTTGATGAATTGACTTTCACAGAAGTTGAATTTCATAAAGAGCTTTTGCCATTGCTTTTTGGAAGTTTCACGTCTTTTCCGTAGAAATTGAAAAATGGAATGAACAAGACCCTTCAAAGCAAGGGGCTTTAGTCAGTTTAAAAGTAAATATCCTATTAATTTAGGATACATGGTAACGTGCTTTTGGCTTAGGTGGACGGATGCAGTCCACATAAATAAGGAGTCGTCCTGATTGTCAGATGAACTGACCAGCTAACAGAGAGTGGAAAACAAAGTGTTTTGTTGGATTGGGAGAGTCCAGGTCTGGGAAGAGTGGGATTCATGAGTGTCAGAAGCAGAACAAATTGCTGCACATTCCCTGCCTACAGGCTGCTGAAATACAGTCTCTTCCTCTGCTTCCTGTGACACTGGGAATGGTTTCTTGCACTTTGCAACTGGGCTTTCTTCTGTTTCTGTATGACACACAAGAATATTTTTCAATTGAGAGAGCTGAGTAACATGCCATTTTCTTGGGCTCTGAATTTATTCTGTGCTTCATAGATTTGAAATTCTTTTTGTTTTAGATAGGCTGAAGTTATTTATGGAAATGGGGAAAGTGAGTGAGCATTCACTTTAAATGAATATGTGGGTAACTGGATGCTTGATGAAAGAAGTGTAGGGGGGAACCTCTAATGTGAGTGCTTTCTCCTTTGGAAGACATATATGTGTAAAATAAATGAAAATTTTAACATGATCACTATTGGGAAACATTTTTTTCACATTAAGAACACCTTGTGGAAATTTTAATATGAAGTGCTAATGCTGTATTGAAATGAAGCGAAATCTGTGATGCCTGATGAACAGCACCTGTCCTTTTTCTCGAGGTTGATCCTGGTCTTGAAAAAGCATCCACAAATCCAAGGGTGACAATCACCAGCCCACAGGAAAGTGAAAAGAACGACCAGAGCAATGACTATGCGGCAGTTGCATAGACAGGAGAAATGTAATGAGCAGCAAATGAAAGAGGATAATATTTTAAATATGAAACATGTTATTTTTTGTGATTGGTAACTTATATTAGGAAGGCAGGTAGAGTACCCACGTAATGAGTCGTGAGATGATGGTGCTCTATGGACCGATGAAAAACAAGCATTTATATCTACTAGAAGAACATAGAATTATTTTTACAAGATGAGATTTTCTGATAGGATTTGAGGGGGGAAATACAAGAGTACTTTATATTAGTATTAGAAATAAATGAACTATTCTGTGGTATGAGGTAGTTAGCAGTAATAGAATAACCACAAAAATTACACTGTTCCAGAAAAAGGAAAAGACACCCACCCAGATTCAATGTCAAAACTTCTTTGTCAGTTTGTTCAGAAAAAGACATTTTTTTTTAACCTTTTAATTAGGACATGCATAGTTTCTCCTCTAAAATTCCACATGATATGTATGATTTTCAGTCATAACATTAAGATATAACTAGAATACGAACTAACATATGTTCCTCACTTAATGGATTTATGCCACAGAAAATGGTTTACTGTAATGAGGGGCCAGTTCTAATGTTACTAAATAGTGGCTTTTCAGTACATTAATTAGAATTATTAGTTTTTGCATACATAAATAGCACTTATTTACCGCTGTGAATACATGTGGACAGCCTGCAATACTGTAGCTAGTTTCCATTTAAAACACAAAGTTGATTGTCCTGCACTGATTCACTACACAGTGAATTATTGTCATCATGAACAAAAAATAAAGGAAGAGTATATAGTAGATTAAAAAGTTAAATTTGGACGGATTTGTAATTCAGTCTAAGAGAAACTTAATTTACTAATGAACTAAAAAAAAGAACATGCCTGGATTCAGACTGAAATTTCCATGAAACCATCACTGTTGATGGAGCCATTTTAATATGTGAGACATCAGGATGAGCCCATCATCTTTCTGTAAAAGTCAGGAACAATTATTACATTATGAACCCTTTGCATAGCCTTAATGGTTGGAAGTGTGTCATCATCCTTTTGAGCAAGCTGTCTCCTGATAGGCGGTGGCTTAATATGCATTAGTGAATAAGGCATTGATCCACAGTATTAGTTCTCTTAATGACACTGATTCCATTGCTCTTATCATTTCTCTGTTAGTAATGGGAGTAATTTGTAGTTCATAGAAATACAGCCCTGAGCATAATTTTATTAATTATACAAAAGAAATAGTGGGTTTCCTTATCGTTGATGCTAGTAAATTATTACTACAAGAAACTAAATGTCACTTTTGTTGATTTCATGCCATTAAGACAAGAATTACATTTATGAACAAATTGAACTTGAAGCACTGTTTAAGGAATGTGAAGAACCAGTTGTCATAACTGAAACTCAAACAAACATCTTCCCTTCTTCTACTAGTTATTAAATATATTTTTCCAATGTAATAGAAATATGTGGAGATCCTTCAGCATATTTCTGTGCTTTGGCAATGTAAGTATAAAAGACATCATGTTAAAAACCGTATGAACAGGGTTAGAACAGTTTGCCCTGTGGCATCTCTGAATTGTCTCTGAAACATGTGGCTTCTGTTGAGCTGTCTGGTAAAGATCGAAGGGAATATTGCATTTGTGATCAGTTCAAAATGAGCTCCTTATTTAGCCAAGCTCTTAACCAAAGTATGTATGCTTCCTTTTTTTGTGACAGCAATTAAGCTTATGCTCAAATACATTTAATTTCTCTGGGATTTAAAAAGATGTTTATAGTTAAGTAGAAGTAAAAACCAACCAACTCTCCCCCACCAAACAAAACAAAACAAAACAAAACAAAACAAAACAAAACAAAACAAAACAAAACAAGCTCAAACCAGAATGAATAAAATAACTGTGGGTGACAGTGAGGTAAAATGATACAGGTGCCTTTATTGTTGGTTTCTATTTATAGCTTCTGTCTGCCAGCAATTTCTGTCGTTTCTTACTTTCCCCAAAAGTTTGATATTTTCCGTGCTTAAAAGACTTACAGATATCAATAAAAATAATTTAAAAGATTAAACTAAATTCTAGGGAAATGTAATGTTTTCATTTTCCTTCATAGCAACATGAAATTCCGATGAGTGTCATTCAGCTTTGAAAGTGTTTCCTCCTCTGTTCTCTTCTAAGAAAGACAGGATATATTTCTTCAGAAAAGCAAATCAGACTTTTTGGAAATAAAGATATAACCATTTTATCATTCACCTTGCAACACTGACAACATTAATTTTTATCAGGTTCTTTTATTTAGGGAAACTAGTTTATGCCTAACAAATAATTGTGATATTAAAGTAGAAATTAAACAAGAATGATATGGGTGGTCTTGCTGATAGTTTTTTCTGTCTGGATCTGCTGTGCGTGATGGCTTAACTCAGTTTCACTTTAGAAATACATTATTTTGTAAAGGTTATATAATGTTTTTTTATTAAGCTTATGTGCAACAATTCTGAGGTTTTTTTAAGAATTGTTTTCTTGTTTTGCTTTTATTTTTAAAAATAATTTGCTATTAAAGAGAACTAGTACAGATATTCCTGTGTTTTCTCTCATATCAAGGCCTGTTTGTTGTTAAATCTGTCTTTGGGTTACTGACTTTATAAATTTGGTGATTTTGTAGCTGATAGGATTCTCCCATAACTAAAAATTTTTTAAAAACCCAACAAAACTCATTTGGTAGTTTTTGTATTGCAACTGTGAAAGAAAATATGTTGACAATTTAGCTGTTACATAGTTATAAATGTAAGACTAATGGCACAGTTAAATTTGCCCAGGGAGCTTTTTAATGCCACAGTTCAGGTTAGGCCTGGGTTGAGGTGTGTGTGCACTGTTTGGGCAATACTCAGCAATCACATGAGTTTTACCTGTTCACTGGCAATTCCTGGGGAAATTACCGAACTTCTGCATATCTTCCTGCTGAGATTCCTAATTCAGCAAAGCATTAAAGCATAGGCCTAAATTCCACAGGACTGCAGTTTACATTGAATTTTAACTAATGCTTTGGTGCCTTGACATCAGAGCCAAAATAAAGTTAGTTTGTGGAAACAAATGGGTGAAAATAAGGAAAATATAATCTCCACTCAGTCTCATCTAAAGTACAGTGAAATAAACCTGTGTACAGAAGAATAAAAGAGTAAGTGTGAGTATTCTAATCACTTGAAAATACAGGGAAAGGATTGTTGCTGGGCTACTTTGATTGATTACCTCAAATGTAGATTAAAACAACCATTAGATAATAAATATAAGTACCAAATGAAGTGTCTCCAGGGTGGGTGTGTTCATTAAAGTAGTTGCAATCAGAATGATTGAATGGGATGCACTCAAGGATGTTTTGTTCGGGGTGGCTGACAGCCTTCAATCTAAGTTTCAATCGAAAGAAGTGCTGTGGACATGTCAATAGGCAGTGCAGCCGTCTGCTCTCTGTAGATCACTGTGTGTGTGCACATTTGTATCCATCAGCTCAGGTGTGTGTGAACACTGCAACTGAAGGTGTTTGCTGTGTGCTCACACACACTGCACACATAAATCATGTGCATATCAACAGTTTAATCTTCTTATAATGTTAGTGATGGGGAAAATATTATTGGTTGTAGCTGAAATTTGCTATAATTACACAAGAAAATGTATCAAAATCTAGTAATAACCTCATAAAAAGGATGACATATTTTCTTATGTTGTGCATACAGTTCAGTGCTTTGCTGAACCAAACTTAGAATTTTTGAAACACTGAAGTAAGAAGGAATTATTAGTCTGGGAGCTACTGAAAGCTATGGGGGCCATAAGGAAGTGGACAGGATTTGGAAAATTCAAGAAAGAAAGTACACGTCTGTAGCGCAACACATGATACCAAAATACTGAAGGGTCTTTAGTATAACCCTGGTGAGCGGCAGCGTCCCCCACCATTGCCAGATGGGGCTGTCAGAGGACCTTGCTTGGGACCGTCCTGCAAGAACCAGGCTGTGCTTAGAAAGCCATGGATGAGCCTCCACCCGGCACCTGCAACGTGAGCGTGGCAGAACTGGGACCCTCTGCCCTCCCAAGCTCTCTGCCCTGCAAGGCAGGTTTTTCCTTCCACCACTGCCAGCATGGATACTTTAGTGTTCCTGGTGGCTCCCAACCATCTCCACTCCTTCAGAGACACTGAGGGATCTTTCCTCCCTCCATCACCCCTCCTACACCAGCTCACACCGCTGGCTGCACATTCTAGGGGCACAGGCCAAGGAGGGTGAAAGGCAGCCCTTTGCATCTCTGCCAGGCCCTACACCAGCTCACACCGCTGGCTGCACATTCTAGGGGCACAGGCCAAGGAGGGTGAAAGGCAGCCCTTTGCATCTCTGCCAGGCCCTACACCAGCTCACACCGCTGGCTGCACATTCTAGGGGCACAGGCCAAGGAGGGTGAAAGGCAGCCCTTTGCATCTCTGCCAGGCCCTCCACCAGCCCAGATCAAGGGATCTAGGACATGGAGGTGCCCCTATCCCTCCCTGCTGGCAGGCTGCCCGCTACCTGGCCAGGCTGTGCATCTGGAAATCACAGAGTGCCTGCCACATGCCAGCACTGCTCCGTGCCTCCTGTTGTCTCTGGTGGCTGTTGGCGCCCACTGACCCACCTTCCTATGGGCCCTGGGGTGGAGCTGAGGAAGACACTGGCAGAGGACTTCTCTCCAGTATGCCCAGTGTCTGTCTTGCACGGGGAGCCCAGAGCTGGACATAGATGAGAGGCAGGGTCACCTCCCTCCACCTGCTGGCAAAGCTTTGCCTACTGCAGCCCAGGGTTCTGTCAGCCGTCTTTGCCCCAAGGGCGCTTTGACACCTTCAAGTTGGGCCTCATCCTGGGGTCCTCCATGACCCAGGTGTTTGCACAGCTGCTTCAGAGCTGGCTGTGCCCCAGCATCTGCTGCTACAAGGGCTTGTCCCTCCCTGGTGTGGGAGACTGAAATGTTATAATTTAGGGCTTAAACATCTTCATGAAGGACTTTTGCCTATTATAGCAAAACTGTATAAAATCTACAGAGAAGACTACCATGCCCTAAGGCTCTGGACTGCATGTTGATGGAGATAAGATAAAGTAAACTCAGGTCTGGGGAGAAAAGAATCCATTCACAGAGGGATCAAGTTTAGCCCCTTTGAGGTGCAGACCACAGCCCCAGGGCTGTCAGCTGCCAGGCTCCCACAGACCCTCATACCAAAGAGTGAGGGGAGGAGAGGTTTTGGGTGTGTAGTGAAAAAGCTACTGGTGCAAGGCAGTGAACACCCATCCTCCGCTGTGCAGAGGAGCTCAGCTGTGGGACCCCTTCACCCTGGGAAAAGCTGCATTCACGTGAAGGACAACAGAAGGCATGTCATGGCCCATCAAAGCCCTCCCCCCCAAAAGGGCCCCCAGACCCTGCACCAGAGCACGTCAACAGCATGCAATAGATCCACAGTGTTGCAAGGGACAGTGTCAAAACATTGCCCCCTGCAGGGGAGGTACATGGGCGTTCCCACCTGGCCTAAGCATGTATTAATCCACTGGATACTATACTTTTCGGCAGCGGGAGGCAGGGGACCCTCACCACCAAGAAGACCAGATGGAGGGGAGCAACAAGATGTCTTTGGGACCCTCGGAAGGGTGACATGCTTCTGCCTAAGCCCTGTCAC
>VZRR01002857.1:930549-946504 GCA_013398015.1 Oreocharis arfaki | reverse complement strand
CCTTCCTTCCTTCTCTTTACCTCTTTTATTATTAAATAAAATATATCAACTTTTTGGCACCAATACCTAGCCTCATTTGGTTTTAATCAAGTTTGGGGGTATATTTCAACCCTTTCTGGGTTCGATCCGTTTTATTCACAGAGGCTTAGTTTTCTTTGCTCTTCTGTGTTTAAACTGATTCGTAACACCTGGCTACAATCCTTGGCTCTTGCCCTGGTTGAGCTGCAGGAGGTTTCTGCCAGCCCCTTTCTCCAGGCCATCAAGGCCCCCCTGCTTGGCAGCAAAGAGCAGTTTGTACTCACCTTTCGGAATAACATGACTTCTTCCCCATAGTGGAGTACCATGTTGAGACACTGAACAAAAGGTTTTATAAGGATCTAAGGAAAAGTACATTTCTTAAAACTCACTGCATTCCTTTCAATTCTTCATTTAGGGCCATTCTTTCTTTCTTCTTTCTCATCCTATCTCTCTCAGAAACTAAAATATCCTGTTCAGATTTTTAAGCTTTTGAATATGAAACCATTTATGTTTCCTCCTTCTTCAAAGCTGTTTAACATGGTAGAACGAAAAAGCATTGCTAGAAATGCATATTCCAATTTAAATGCAACACCTGGTAAGCCAATTCCTGTCAAAATGCTGAAACCTCCCCCCAATATGACACCATTTATTTTTAAGCAAATGATGTTTTTCTTCAAAATGAGATTATTCTTAGAGATACTTGCCATCAAGAAATTAACTCCCAATTCCTCTTTCCTCTCTAGCTGAGCAAGATCTTCCCACACTGTGAGTATCGCAGTGGCTGGGAACTGGGTCTGCTTGGGAAGAGATAAAGTGGTGTGAGTCTTTAGGACTTCTGCTTGAGAAGACAGGAACAGCCAGCCCCAGGGGCGGAAATAGGCAGTCCAGCCTTCAGTTGAAGCAGTTTTGTGGGTGAACCAGTTGAATGTCACAGAACCAAGGAGCTCAACAAAATCAAGGCTTGAGATAAGAGGAAATTGTTCTTTTATTTGCAAGTACTTAGGGGGTGGGTACTTAGGGTTTGTGTTCACATAGGTGAATGAATTCTCCTGCTCCTGAGAGAAGGAAATGTATTCAGACTTCAGCGATATATAGACTTTTCTCCTTGTATTAGTTAGGAAGGACCTCTGATTTAACTAGAGATCTGAGTGATTTAAACTCCTCTGTCTCAGAGATGAAGTGGTGGTGTCAGAGATAAGCAGTCACGATGCCACTGCGCGTTGGTATTCAGCTTAGTGTCCTCACAAAGACATTGCCCCTGCTTCCTCTGCTGCCACAGGTTGTGGTTTCATCACTGCATACAATCTCCTCATCCTTCTGTTTCCTCTGCTAGGTTTGCTTCTTCCAGTTTGGTTGTAAGAAAAGATATTTCTAAAAATCATGCCTGTGCCACGTTGTTTCTCCCTTATAAACTGTTGATGCAAGACTGGCATCCTTAGTACTCTAAGGATGTACCTGAGCTTTACCCCTTCCTGTCATCTCTTATGCTCCCTCTGACACTTGCAGAGTTAGCACCAAACAGAAATTACCTTGGTGAGACAAGGGCTAGGATTTGCATCCACTTCTGCGGAGAAAGAGACATGAGTGAACTATTTCTCATCTTCATGCAGCACAAGGCCAAGTTCAAGATGAACAAAGGGTTCATTGTTCAAAGTGCCCTGACCACGATTGTAGGTGGCCTATCCCAGGACAAGGAAGGTCAGGTAGCTAAGCCTCTTTGGGTGCCTCTGGCTGGGGGCCTCACCCTCAGGCACATCTGATGCTTGCAGATGGTCCTGTGTGTGTGCAAAAGGAGGCAGACATCCGCCTGCTCGTGGGGATTAGAGCCTTTCCCTGGAAGAATCTTCCCAAGTATGATTTTCTGTGGGGAAACTGAAGCAGAGGTTTTTTTGCATAAAAGGTGTGGGTTGTTTGTTCGGGTTTGGTTTTTTTGGGGGGGCAGGGAGGAACAGGGTGGAATAAGGATGGGTAGTTCATCTCAAAGGCCTTAATATTGGTGTTGAGACTTTTATCACTCACTAGCACCTCTCCACACTCAGATGTTCCGCTGCTGTTTCACAGCAGGGAGAGCTCTGGTGCGGCAAAGGGCCCCGGAGCGTAGCTGCTGGGGGTGGGCAGGTGCCGGGCAGTGGCCTGGCTGGTGCACGAGGGAAGCACATCATGGTGTGCTGACTGACCTAGTGGTGTTTGCCACTGCTCTCAGACAAATGCCTACTCCCCTGGAAGCCTCCAGCAAGTGAAAAAGACTATGCACAACACTGCCTCATGAGGGCTCCTGTACCAAAAGAATTGATGCACGTGTCAGCGGCATGTGTGTCCGTGGGTGTTGGGCTCCATGTGGTGTTCCCAGCAGCTTTGCTTCTTTAGCTGCTCAGCCCTGCATACAAGCCAGTGCTTGATTAGGTCCCTCACACATGGGATGCAGACTAGTCCCTGACACCTCTGTTCTCCGCACTTTGCTGTGAGTGTGCCTCAGCACAGGCATGATGTGTGCAGGCAACATGGCCAGCAGCCTCCTTCCAGAGCACATCTGGAGACATTTTGTTGTACACTTTGAGTTTCTTCTAAACCAACATCTGTGTGGTCCACAGCTGGGTGTTTTAAAGATAAGGACTTGATGGCCTGGTCTGCACTGCTGCTGGTGAGAGGATTTGGACCTGCCTTGTGTATGCCTGCTTGCTGGCTTGCTTACAGACAGCCTGCGTGAGGAGACTTGGCAGCACACCAGACAACTAGAGGCCAGAGCCTTCTCAACGTGGATGCCATGAATGCATCTGCAAAGGCAAAACAATCTGGCTATCAGGTCTGGAGTTGCTTCTGAGCCGAGGCCTTCACGGTTTACGCCAGTGGTTCAGGGAGGTGAACTTCTGGGTGATCTGGAGAATGTTTTCCTGTCATACCTTAGTCTAAACATATATGGTGCCTCAAGAGAGAGCAGTTTGGTTCAGAGAGCAATGCTGAGGTGCTCCTCAGAGGGCAGTCACTGCTGATGGAGGGGCAGAGGAAGGGCAGAGGACCCAGACAATGCTCTGTGTCAGGGCAAAGATTTGTCTACATCTCATGTAGACCTGTGGTTAAACACGAGACACGTTTAAACCAAAAAACTCAATTTACCACGTTCCAGTTACATGATCACCTGGAGGTCAGCGCAAGTTCTTTGCCATCCATTCCGTTGTGATTTTAAGCTAAAGAGGGGGTGGCTGCAAGTGCTGTAATCATCTCTCTTTAACTGGTGTTCACTGCAAGGCACCAAGCTCCTCCCGTGGCATAAGATGGTGATGTCTCCCTCTGGGGAAATCTGAGACCTTGGCTCTCAGGGCACATGGGAGTTCACATGGCTGTTGTGGTAATTTTTGGAAGAGTGCTGGAGCAGCCTCTGCCCTAAAAGCTGAGCTACAGGCCAGAGCTAAAAGCTGTCACTGGCTCCTGCGGCTGTCCTGGGTCTCAGCGACTGCCTCTGCTCTGCTTTGCATTGATGGTGTGCCTTGCTCAGGGCCTGCTCAGTCACCTCTGATATGCAAGGGGAGGTGCAGATGAACCCACTCATTTGTAACCTTACAAAGCAGGGAGCCAGAGACCCAGTCAGCCTGTATGTGAGGGATACTGGGGCACTCTCTGATTCATGCTCCTTAGAGATAGTGGCTCTGTTCAGCAGTCTTTGAAGTGAGGATTTTTGTCTTGGCACAAACTTGCTGGTTTCAGGAGAAATGCTTTTGCAAGGGGTCATTTGAGAGTTGAACCTATTCTGAGCAAGAGCTATCTGAAGAAATTTCTTTATCATAGCATACTAAAGGGAAAAATGTGTCCTCACACTAGAGATAATGCACTTGTCCAACAATAAGGTCTTCATGCTTGTCTAGACATCTGTGGGGTTCGTAATATTTATGTCAAAAGTTGATTTGGTTTGTTTAAATGTCTAGTTCGATGAAGATTTTAACCACTGTATTTACATTGTTTTTGTCACAGGTTTTAGACCTGCAGCAAGTTTTTCTATGCTTTCTATATTCACTGATTGTCTCTTCTGATATTCATTGGCAGATGACCACACTGATGCTTGAAATGCTGCTTTTCACCAGTTCTCCCCTGGGGATTCCTTCCCTCTCACCTCTCTCCACCTTTGTCTCGCTCCTGCCCATGCAGCCCTGCCTCCCCCATGCTGCCACTTCAGGCAGGCACATCTTGCACCCCCTCCAAGACATGTGTGGCAGGGGTCCCTCTCACCTCACCCCTGCTGCTGAGGAGGCTTAGGAAGGAACTGTCGGGGCTCCAGGTTCCTGGAGGACACAGGGAGGGGAAGGGCAGCAGATGCTCAAGGAATTAGGTGACCAGAGGCAGGAAATAATGACATTCCAGAAAGGCCTCTTGCCCCCTGAACAACAACACCAACACCAACACATCCTTTTAGCCTCAGGCTGGAGGGTGCCTTTAGCCAGGAAATGGCCTGAAGCCTTGAGTGCCATGAGTTTTGAGGCTGAAATTGCTGAAGCAGCATAACATACATTGTCAAATTGACTAGCTTATTAGCATTGTTTAAAACTGATCTCCCATCTATATTTGCAAAAGTCCATGAATGCTAAATTATGGGAAAAAAGGGTGCCTTCAAAAATCAGCTGTAAATAATTAGGAAAAAACAATAAAAGATGTTATTTGATGCTGGCTTGTTGCTCTGAAGGGCTGTTAGAAGTATTTGCCTTACCGACTGTCAATATGCAGAGATTATTTTCATCTCAATACCTCTGTAAATTATCTGACAGCAAAACTGAGCTTTGGCCTGCTTAATGTGCATCAAGTGAACTGATGCAGGAAATGCACACTGTGTGGTCTGCCACACGTCCAGGTAAGAACTGAAGAAAAATGAGGGGGTGGATGGATTGTTTGCCCAGAGACCAGAAGGCTCCAGAAGAATCACACATTGTCTCTAAATATTGGAAATAGGAGGAGACTAGGTGGGTCTTCCCATTTACAGTGATGCTCCTCTGGGACAAACTGTGCCATGGGGATGAACTGGCAGAACTCAAACGTTGTTTCTCTAAGAGGTGCGTGGGCATTAACCCCAGATGACTGGTGCAGGGTAAAGCTCTGTAGAGATGTTGCTTCCTTCAGCTGTGTCAGGGGTAGGACAAGGAAGGGGTGAGGCTGTGCCTCCACAGCCTGCTCAGGCAGCTTGCATGTTACTGTCTCTCTACCCCGATACTCAGTGAGCTGAGAGGGCAGCCTGCTGTGTAATGGCAGGATGACCGGTCAGTGCTGAATAATCCCAAGTGCTAATTCCTTTATTTTACCAAAATTGTTCCATTCTTAGCCCTTTTTAGAAAGCTGCTGGGAAAGTGCATCCTGCTGAGCTACTTGCAATCTTTTGCTGTGTCCTTTGCATTTCATGTCCTCAGGGGTTGAGTGGCCTCCCTGGTGTGCAGGTTGTGCTGCTGCTCTTCCCCACCAAAATCTCTGAAGCCTCTCCATTCTGCTGCTGCTGCTTTCATGCAGAGCTGTTTGCTTGTACTTGTGCATGATTAAAAATCTCATACTTGGAAATGGCAGGCTGAGGCTGTAGCTGAAACTGGGAATTAAATCTGCTTACAGGCAGCTCAAGAGGAGGAATGTTTCTGTCTCTGCCTTTTGCCTGTCATTCACCATGTACTGGGAAAAAATGGAAAATAAAGGGGTCGAGGCAGCCTGGAGAGTGGAGGACAGAACAGATGCTGACAGAAGCCTTTTCTGCACACTGTGCTGGGGAAGCAGAGCTAGCCTTCAGGAGAGCATCTACTAACCAAAATGAAGCCAGTGATTACCACTCAGATGAAAATTGTGATTTCTTTCACTACAATTGCAGAGAAAATGGTGTTGGGCTGGAAGGGGCTGCACTGTAATTTCAAGCCAAATGAGGCTAGAAGAGGGGCAAGAAATAAGGTGAGCATGAAGAAACTGAAAGGAACCTCTGGAGGAGGGAGGTCAAAGGGTTGAAAAAAGAAGAGCTTGGCTGCTTAAGCCATATTTTATTTGCACTGAGGTCTTCATTAATGTGTCCATTGGAAAGCTGATGGCAGTCAGTGCTTGGAGGGAAAGTCCCAGGCAGTCCCACAGTTGAGCGTATGCTGCAATTTACTGGGGATGGGAAAAGTGGAAAAGTTACATGGTAGGGAAATGATATGTGCAAGGACAGATTGCCCTCAACCTCACTAGAAATCTCCCAGGGAGCACGACTGCCTCTTGCTGCTCCCCAGCTGGAGGCCGTATCACAGTCATTTTCCATAAGAACAGCACGCAGTACATTTCCACGGCCTTTTGCTGATGCTCCTGCACCAAAGGGTGAAGGTGTTAAAACATTACAAGAAAATGGATCTTAAAAATGTTCCTGATGTGTCTTAATCTTTCCAGTGTGTGGCTTCTTAATAGTAACGGAGCAATTTTCTGCTCGATATTTCTACAAAAGCCGTGTGTGGCACTGATTCTCTGCTGTGAAGGATTGCAGCCTCTGGAGGTCTCAGTTCCGGAAAAGCTCCAAGCAACTGAAACAAGGGTTTAATGAGATGAAACGTGTGTGGCAACGTTAGCCATGACAACATTATCAGCTTTGCTGCTGCTGCTGCTAAATCCCAAGTGCATTTCCTATCCCAGAAATCTTCGGTAAAATCCTCAAGGGCATTTCTTTTCCCCTAGCACCTGTGTAATGCCATGCCATGATTCATCTGCTTTTGTAATGTCAAAGCATGTTCAGTTCTGTGCAATGTGACTGAGCACCTGATGTTTGGATCTGCTCTATCAATTACCTGTTGGGTCAGTTGTCCTCTGGATGAAAATTCAGTGACACTTGCATGTGCGGTGGGGTGTGTTTTAAAGAGACCTATATACCCATATAGCCAGTTAGGGTGGACTAGCCCAACCTCTGCTTTCTTTTCCAGCTGGAGTTTCAGTCAAACTTCCAGTACAGTGTTAACAAAATGCAGGTGGAGAGAAGGGACTCAGTAATAGCTACAGGAGCCCTCACTCTCATCTCCTTCTGCGAACTTCACTGTAAAACTTAAAATGTCACATTTCCTCCATACACAATTAAAAAGCCTCAGCTGAAAAGGCCAGGACAGCTTGACTCTGCTGCCCACACACTGATAGCCTGACAGCAGCGAAAGTCAATGGCGGTAAACAACATTCCTTGCAACGTGGACAGGAAATGCTGAAGACCCTCTCCACCTGGAATAGCTAACAAACAGCAGTGACAGCCTCTCCGTGGGCCTTGTGAGTAATCAGTACCCCTCACCCCTGTTCTTGATGGCTTTCTTTATATACAGCTTCTCACCTTGCTAGTCTTCTGAACTTCTCTTTAGCACAACTTCATCTATGTCTCCCCTGAGATTTTGAAGTATTGGGTGTAATATGCCTTCGTATTTCTAATATAAGGGTGCCAGTGAATTGCCAGATGCCTTTACACCTACTTTCTTCCATTCTCTGTACTATGTGCATGTGACAAGCTCTCAACTGTCCATCTTTTCCGTGCTAAATGCTTGGACTCTGCAATTGTGTTGCCAAGAGGGGAACTTTCCTTGCAGAAGAAAATTTTACTTCCCATGTTGTTGTCAGCCATGATAATTATTGCAGATTCAGCTGAAACTTCCAAACACATATGATCTGGCTTACTGATGTTGTAAGTATGAACTGAGTGTCACAGACCACAAAATGTTTTATGAGCAAGGGAAAGAGCACAGCTCTCACCACATACCTGCCGTTATTGTGGCAGAATCTGTTTGATTCAGCACCAAAGTGGCTTCCTTGCCGCTGTACGATGAAAACAGACTGCATTAAGACACCGGTGAGTTTCAACTCTAAGCAGAGCTGTTAAATTTTTTTGACTAGAAAGAAACTTTTCACAAAATCCATGGCTGGCTCACGCCTAGAATTTTATTCAATCCATTCAAAAAATAGACAGAACTATAAGGTGGCACATATTGTCAGAGAGTACAAATGTCACATCTTTCTTTATACAGTTTAATTTAAATCCATAGATTAAGACAGTGAAATAATTGCCCTGGGTGAGAAAATAAGTAGGGGTCTCCCATGAAAGGACAAGTTTTTAGGTAAGCATTTACACAAATGTATCTGGTTAAGCATAACTTTTTCTATTCTCTATAAAAATATAAACAGCATTTCAAAATGTCTTTACATACATATGTTGAGATCATCTAACATGGCATTGATGTACTGACAGAATACAGGGCCTGGGCATGTCAAACCACATTTATTCATCCTCACCCAGACAGAACTAAAACATTTTGTGTTAGCCTCAACATAATACAATATAATGAAAGAAACAATATCAAATCAAAGACACACAATTATGATGTTCCTCCTCCCACGGGAATTCCTTATCTTTGTTTGTAGTTTTGCTAACATGGCAATGACTAAGACAAAAGTGGCACTTTAGCACAGGTTAGTTGTAACTCAGGATCAAGTATAACTTGCCTTTCCCAGAAAGTAACATTGCTGGGAAGTGACATGTGCCAGGATCAAATTAAGGGCACTCACTGACATGTATGTTTTACCTGTGCAGCATTACTTTGATACAGACTGTAGCATGTGACAGGAGGACAAGTGCAAATTACAAGGGCAGAATCTTGGCTTCCCAGACAGCAGAACCAGGTGGGACATGTAAGACTGAACAGTATTTTAAAGGCAAAAATAAAAAAATTGAACAAATTAATGAAATTTTAAAAATAGCAAATTCATCTAAACTTTAAATAGAGGGATGTAGAGTGTTCCTGGTACAGTTGTCGTAAGTGCACCCTCGGTTTCCCAGGGATGCAATCTGAAAAGCTAAACATCTAATAATTGTTGCAAGAACGTATTGTACCCACACAGATTAAAAGGTTCAAATGTACTGAATATATTACTCACAGGTCTAATCACATAATTTCCTTTTTCCCAATCCTAATCTTTTACCAAAGCAGCTCCCCCATTAGCTGCATGTTTATATAGCAGAGCACTCAATGTTTTACTTGACTAGCACAGATGCCAACAAGGGCTGATATTTTCCAGTTAAAGTGATCTACAAGAGAAACAAAACCTAAGGGAAGGGTCAGGTTTCAGATAAAGGCTGGACATTCTGAACTCTGGACAAAGTGACAGGTATTTTTGATTCTCCTGGTGCTGGCGCTTTTGTGACTGGGTTTGCATGGGCTTTTATATCAGCTATTCTCTCTTTAAATCTTTGCTGGAGGTACTTCTCTTCTTTGGAGTAACTTTTAGCAAAAGCAGACATCAGCAGACACGCTGCCACGGTGGACCCTCCAACACAGAACAAGATTGCTCCTGCCAGCTTGCATATATCAAGGGACCCATTGAACTGAACAGCACGGGTATCCACAACAACAAAATCATCCTTCCCAAGGGCTTCGATTTTCGGTGGCACAAGAAAACCCACTACAAGAACAGCTACACCTATCAGCATAAAAGCCGTCCCAGAGATGAGTCCGACCTGGAAAACAAACAGAGAAACAAACAAACCCCCAATTAATTTCTAGTTTTTCCATTTCCCTTTCTAGTTTTCAGTTGGGAAGTGCTCCTGGAGGCATTTATCTTTCACTGTGTCTTGCAGATACAGTTCTCCCTCCTAGGGGAAGGCGAGTATTTAGGATATATGAAGCCCAACCAGAACTAGGGGAAAAACTGTCTTTCTACAACTCATATTTATATAATTGAGCATTGACATTTCTGGAAACAATGGAATATGGATTGGTATCTCTAAATAGCATTTCACGTTGGAAGGCCCCATCAGAGAGAGGATCACAGTTTAACCCCAGTGCTCTGTAACTGATTACTTCTTTAGCTTTGGGTGGCGGTTAGCATCAACAGTTCAGTCCCTGCTGGTAGTCTGTCATATCCACCACTTGCTTTTACTTTGTGAGATGTCATTCCTTTGGAGGGATTAGAAGGAAGTTGCTATTGCCCTGCGAACAGATCACAGAGTGTTTACAGTGTATTTCAAGTGTAAGTACAAAATTTGGTTCACCCAGAATGTTCCTGGGGGTAGGGATCATCAGGGGGTAGGGTTTGGATGGCCTCACAGGCCCCACCCAACCTCTGCTCTTCTCCAACTCTGTCAAATTCCCCAACCTTAATGGAGATCTTTTAGTTTTCTTGATCCCTAGGTCACACTCTGCTCTTAACCCACCAGTCCTGTTCTCAACAATCTGGCAGGACTTCTATGGGTGCAGAGCAGAGGTAAAGTACGCTTTCAGGATGTATGTGGGGTTTCCCAACAAGATTTTGGTGTTTCAGTGACATTGGGACAGAGAAACTAGATGATCCAGATATCCCAGGGAGCTGACATATTTTGGTAAAAGTGCCCTGCTTTCAGACATAGTTATTTGGCCACCTCAGGCAAAACTGAGCAACGAAAGGCCTTTCTGGATGAATACTTAATACCAGCAGTTACACAAGGAAAGTCTTGAAATGGGAGTCTCTCTCTCCAGTAAAAAGCAACAGGCAGTACCTTCCAGAATACAGAGCTCCACCTGCTTGGCGATCTCTGGATCTGAAAATCATCCTCATACTCCCAAATTGAAGCTGTGCAGTCCTCATAAAACTGATGCAGGTAGGACCGAACTCCATAGCGTTGGTACCCTCCCTCGGTGCTGCCCTGCGCGTGCTTGGACCCGCAGATGTCAGCATAGGAGCTCATCCTTCCTACCTGCAACGAGAGGTTACACGCAAACCAGATCATTATCTGTGGTGGGGCAGCAAAGATGGCTGCAAACTTTCCAGATGTGATGAGAAGAAAAAAAAAAAAGCCCAGGGGAGGCCTTTCCTTCAATTTTTCCCAAACCAAGAAATGAGCCAGGTACAGCTGCATGCAGTGACTCAGCTCAAACAAACCCAAGGAACTCAGTGACTTGGCACAGCATAGCCCAGAGGTGCTGCAGGGAACATTCCCTCCCATACCCAGGGTGCTCACTCCCCATCTTTCACACTAATGTGCTACTGTGTTTCCATGGAGACTGGAAAAAGCAAGATATGCCAGGTAACAAAATCCAGCATCCCTCAAGGGCTCATGCTGCTTCTCTTCCAGACTGTCTCTGTCAGTTAACTAGAGTTTGCCACCTTAGGAACTTTCCAAACTGCTGGGTAAGAGGGGTTTGTTAAAATGTTTTTTTCCTGAGCTTTTGAAGTGCAGGACTAAGCACTGATATACCATCCATGGCCATGGGAAACAGGCAAAATAAGTCCTAGACAGATTAAAAGACTATATAACTTGTACTTAAATAGGGATAGTTAAAAAAAAAAAAAAATGAATGTCATAACAGCATCAATCTGCTCAGTGAGACTGAAATGGAAATACTAAGCTTACAGTCAAGTACTGCTCTCTTGGAGAAGTCAATGCCCAAGCTCCTGTTGACTTTAATAAAATCACAATTTTGCCTGCTATGAAAACTACCAACACAGTTTCTTAGTCTTTCCATGTCATGTCTCCTAACACATGAAATCCATATTTAACTATGCAAGTCCAAGGCCTGAACTTGTTTGCGTGGGTGTGATGCTACTGAATTCATTGAAGTAATACTAGCACCTAAAAGCAATTTGAGCAATAGCTCAATGTTACTTAGGCTCATTGGCTTCTCTTTAAAGAAGTTCAAAAAGCCTTAGTCCAAAGGGAACTGTTAATCAGAACTTGCACCTGAAAGTCATGGCTCAATTTGTATCAGCTTCAAGCAGTACTTCAGATTTCCACAGCAATCTCTCTTAGAGGGAGGGATGTTTTTATGTGCTCATGGCAGCTGGGACCTCCCAGTTTTGCAGCCCTACACACCTTTGCCCTTTGGGAATGGGTGATCTTGCTGAGTATGAAATACCTGAGTATGCAAGCATTCAAATTAAGGAGAATCCAGAAAATATTGGTGGGGAGTAGCAACAGTCTGACTGAATCTTTTGGCTGGCTCTGCTAGGAATCAGTACTGGTATAAACAGTGAACTTCCAGCTTCTAGAAATGTGTTTGTGTTCTTGGCCCAGGAACAAAGAGGGATTTGCTTTTTCCTCTTTACAGAAACCCATTATCTTGGGGTTTTATTTATTTTGCATATCTAATATGCATTTAGTTGGGGATTTCATGATCTCAACATCTTATAGTTGCAAATATCTCTCTTACAACACAGGGATGAGGTTTCAAGGCTCTCACAGAACTCATGACCCAGTGGAGAAGGCAGCCCTCGTGTTGCTGGGGGACCCACCAAAGGCCAGAGGGAACATTGCTGGTGACTGAGCTTTGCAGAGCAACAGTGGTAGCACCAAGCACAGCTTCTGTCAGGAGCCCTTTTTTTGAACCCTAAACTGCTTCTGTACCCCCTTCAAGTTTCCCTTTTCCACCTCAGCCACTGTAAAGCTTTAGGAAATTTAAGAAGTGCTCTCCAACTCTGTGGATGGGCTTGCTCTCTGCTGATAATACAGGACCAGCGTCTGTCAGAGTGTGCTCAAGGCGCCAGCCTTCCAAGGAAAGATGGAAAACCAGGCAGAGTGGGGACAGACCTTGAGACAGCAGGAAACTCCTGGGTAGCACCAGGGAGTCACCCTGTGTCAAGCTGCACATGGCTTACACTGATGTTTCCAACTACAGTTAATGCACTGAAAAACCTTTGTTTGTGTCATGGTTTAGGCAGCCAAGCACCTTGCAGCCACTCGCTCATCCCCACCCTCAACCCCTTCATCATGGTAGAATAGGAAGGAGAACCAAAAATAAAGCTTGTAGGTTGAGATAAGAACAGTTTAATTGTTGAAACAAAGTAAAATATAATACTACTAATACTAAATAAAAAAAAGGAGTGATAAAACCTAAGAAAAAGAAGTGATGCACAATACAGTTGCTCACCACCCCGACCAATGCTAAACCTTGCCCTCGAACTGCCATCGTCCCCTTCCTAGTAACTCCCACAGTTTTTCTACTGGGCATGATGTTCTTTGGTGTGGAATACCCCTTTGGCTAGCTCACATCAGCTGTCCTGGCTATGCTTCCTCCCAGCTTTTTGTGCAGCTCCTCACTGGCAGAGCACGAGACACTGAGAAGGTCCCTGGCTTAGGGCAAGCATGAAGCAACAACCAAAACATCAGTGTGTTATCAATGCTGCTCACATACTGAATCTCAAACACAGCACTGTAATGGCTACTGAGAAAAAAAATGAACTCTATCCCAGCCAAAACCAGGACAGTTTGTTGTGCTTTTTTACCATGCTAGTAAGTTTTGAACACTATCATTTTCTAAGGTAAAAAAAAAGAAGAAGAAAAAATTGTGGTATGCATATTAGTATATAATGTGGACTATTGTGGGGAAAAGCTGCAAGTTATTCTACTTGTGGAGGCTCTTTTTGTTTTTCTCAAGAGAACTATTTATTCCCTACCCAGAAAGAGAGGACAAAAAGTCCTCTTTTCTCACTGCCACCATTTGTTCAACAGCTAGCTGCCATCTTTAACAGCACAAGCCCTGAGAGGTTACCATAAAACCAGAGTTCTGCCCACCTCATAAACATACCTTAGGGGGAAAGGAGAAGAGGCAAAAAATGATGATGTAGTTTACCATAGCAGCCCCAGCTCTCTCATGCAGGGACACACCACCTATACCTCAACAATAAGAACACTTTACATCCCTATCCCTCAGCCCATCCTTTGGTTAAGAAAAGATTCCACCTCACACATCAGAAATAGAATAAAGAGGTCAGCTAAAGCTCTGCAGATACTCACTCTCTTGGGTCCTTACTTAGATCTTTATTCTCACATCAACCTTACTTTCTTAATTTATTATGCTTAACTTCTGGCTAACTTTAATCATTCAGGTAAGCAAATTTACCATCATATAATCAGCAGAATGGTAAATGTTTTCCCCAGGTGTAAGTGACTCCATAAGGTCAACCCAGGGAAGAACCAGAAATAACATGACCAGATAATGTGGCCTGCCAAAGCTTGCTTGTATTACTCCAGTGGCCACCAGGAGCATAGAGAAAGGAGGTGAAGCACATTGCTGAGCCTGAACCAGCAACTTTAATTATTGTGATTAATTTAAGAAAACCCAATGTGACAGGACAGAAACCTTTATAAACATGATCTTGCATTCACTGCACTGTCTGTAGGTTTAGTCAGGCAAAAAAAAAGAGGATGCAGTGTTTCTAACAGCTTGATGAACAACTGCCTGTAAGGACCATACAGCTTGGAATCACTTACATGACACTTTGATTATTTTTGTTTAGCAACCTAAAAGGCTAATAGGTGGTTTTGGTCAGGTATATGAGCAAAATGATAAATAACAACTGGGAGGTGAAATAGAAAACAAAAGAGTGATCTTATGCTTGAAAGAGTTGTGATAGTATCAAGTAGTATGACCTTTTAAAATGAAAGGGAAAAAAAGAAAAAGGACTGCCAGAATCATTAATTATTTTCAAGCACTGCATAATATTAATTCTACTGAACATTTTCTTCATGGTCACACTCTTTCACTTATACATAATTTCCTATCT
The DNA here is from genome assembly GCA_013398015.1 of Oreocharis arfaki. Classification (NCBI taxonomy): domain Eukaryota; kingdom Metazoa; phylum Chordata; class Aves; order Passeriformes; family Paramythiidae; genus Oreocharis; species Oreocharis arfaki. The sequence continues at coordinate 932,002 of VZRR01002857.1, read as the reverse complement.
TTTGCAAAATATCTTGCCCCTTAAGAGAGAGGAGAAGGCAGCTCCCCAGACCTATATGAAGCGGCCTGGTAACCTCAGCTAAGATGGTCTCTTCTGTCAGCTACAATGTAAATGTAATGCTCTTCCTACTTACAGATAGGACAGAGGAACTGAAACAGTCAGAGAGAAAACAGTTCTCCACAAGTATGAAGGAAACGTGTGTCACAGCATCAATTTACATTGGATGAATAAGTACTGCAGTAGCTATGATCTCTTGAGTGTTGATGTGTATTTGCATGTCTCGCCTTTAGGGCTGAGAAACTAAACACTGAAATGTTGGAAAACTTTTGCTAAAAAGAGAGTCGCTGTTACCCAAAGCTGTGCTATGCACAACCTGAAAACATGCATCCAGGCTGAAAGAAGTGGCTTAATCATTAAGTTTTTCAGTGCCTAAACCGAAGGTGCTTAGGAAAATGTGGGATGTAGCATCACAGCGTCACAGAACACCACTGCGTAGTAGCAATCTATCCCCTAGCAACTTTTGTTTCCATGGCAAAAGCTGTCCTGTTTACTTTGAGCTTTACTATCCTCTGCTGATCTGGGGAGATGTGATTGGATTGGTGAACAGACATATTAAAAGATGATTAAGCTCCATGAAAAATTACTCCATAAATTTTCCAAATACTTTGCTTTCTTGAGCCAGGGTTGAACACATTTAAAAAAACGTAAGGAATTGTCATTTAAAAAGCAGCACAAAAGGAAATAAAGATGTGTCATTGCTCTGTGACACCACACTGCCACTGAACGTAAGCCATGAATGCTGATGGTTGGCACAGTGAAGTCGCCCTCCCCCTTTTTCAGACTTACATACTTTGACCCTTCTGTTCAAAGAGCCATGTTTCCAGTCCTTACCTACAGCGAGCGTTCCTTGTGAACGGGGAACACTGGCATAAACAGCCCGCCTCTGACAGCAGTCTCCGAGGTGGCCTTTCCGACGCCTCCTAAGCTCCCAGCACTTCCCGGGCCGGCGGCGGGGCCGAGCCGCGCTCCGCCCGTCCCGGTGCCCTGCCCTCGCTCGGGGCTGCGGCACTGCCAGGGGCACCTGCTGCCCCTGCCCTGAGGATAGCCAGGATGCCCGGCTGCCTCCGGGAGCCACTTCTGCACCGCTGCCCTGCACGGGGGGTGCGAGCAGCACCTTTTCCTGTGTTCCTGGGGGGGGGGGGGGGGGGGCGGCCCCGCCCGCTTCGCCGCCGCCAGGGGCCGGAGCAGGATGCTCTCCATCTCCCGTTTCCCGGCCGAAGCGGAAGAACTCCGCAGCGCCCAGACGCCGATGAGATCTCGGTCCCCGCGACCCTCCCGGCCCGGCGGTGCCCCGGCGCCGGCAGAAAGCCCGGTCTGGCTGCCCCCTCCCCGACCGCCGGCGGCGGCGGGGCACCGCGGCACCAGCCTGCCCGGGGAGAGCCGCGTCCCCCCC